>BQKN01061980.1:40015-65815 GCA_022839385.1 Asparagus kiusianus
TCGTCGAGCTGTGTTGTGGGACCTATAGGCAATTTTATACGCCTACAAATGCATATTACCCCAATATTGTTAGTTCTAGGCTTTGTCCAATGTTAGTTCTAGTTTGAGACCAACGTTAGTTCTAGTTTAAGTCCAATGTTAGTTCTAGTTTGAGTCCAATGTTAGTTCTATAATACTACGTGTTAGCTCTATTTTGTTCCCGTTAGTGCTAGGTCTAATATTGTTAGTTCTAGGCTTTGTCCAATGTTAGTTCTAGTTTGAGTCAAATGTTAGTTCTAGTTTGAGACCAATATTAGTTCTAGTTTAAGTTCAATGTTAGTTCTAGTTTGAGTCCAATGTTAGCTCTAGTTTGAGTCCAATGTTAGTTCTATAACACTACGTGTTAGCTCTATTTTGTTCCCGTTAGTGCTAGGTCTAATATTGTTTCATATGTCTTATTGAACTTACAAATTCGAAAAATTTTTGCAGGGAAAAAATTGCTCTAACAGGCTCAGCAGAAACACTAAGGTTAACGGCCAATATCGGGGCTTATTGGGGATTTATGAAGCGCATTGCCCCGAAAATCCGTCAGTGGCATAGGGATGCATACTGCGGTTCTATATTTCAGCACTACATTTTATTTGGGGCTCCTGCGCCTGATCGGCCCACCCTTGAGCTGCTGCTGAGCTTTTTCGACAGAGATAATAACACCTTTTGTATACCTGATTCAAAAAGTGGGTGTATAAAAAATGTTAGTTTTGATTTGCAATGGGTCCATAACCATACTTATTTCCCAATTTATGGGGAGGACATAAGGAACAATAAGGACTCAAGAAGCAGAATATGGCTGGAATACTTCGCTAAGCTTTTCATTTCTGAAGAGGGTAAGAAGTTAAAAAAAGCAGAAACCACCCAACGTAAACATCTTGAAGGGCTACTTGAACGGCTAGTTGAATCTACAAAAAAAGCGGGATATCGAGGATTTTGTTCTGCTACAATTTTTGTACCAATGCTCTATGATATGGAGTCCCATAGCAGGGGAAGGTATCCCTAGACCCTTACTCAGGTACCTGGATAGCTTTTCAGAGGGTCAATTCTGTTGCATGGGCCAAGTTCTTTTATAATGAAATTATCAGGGGTATTGGAGTTGCTTTGGAGGGAAAGAAGAAGCAAAGGGTCGCATATGTCCCAGGTTGCAGACACTATTGTGTGTAAGTTCCATATTTTACTGATCTTGTTTCATTCTAGTTCGTAACTATGCATTGTTAGTTATAACTTATTCTATGTTAGTTCTGATGTATACCATGTTAGTTCTAATCTACACCATGTTAGTTCTGTTATAGATTTTGTTAGTTCTAATTTGTTTCGTGTGATTTCTAATCTGCACTTTGTTAGTTTTAAGATATACCATGTTAGTTCTATCTGCACCCATGTAAGTTCTATCATAGGTCATGTTAGTTCTATCATAATTCATGTCGTACCACGTACTAATTTACACCATGTTAGTTCTAGATGCAGCCATATTTTATTCTCTTTGGTCTAGTCTAGTATTAAATGTTAATGATAAATATATTTGGTACAGCTTTGGTACTACGAGATGACAGGCATAAAGAAATATGCCCTCTTAGACACCTCCAGACCTCCAATGACAAATTGGGCATCAGGGGAGGAGAAAATCGCATCTATGAGGATGCCGACAATTATTTCAAAGGCTAAGTCAGCGTCAATAACATTTGTCCATAGGCCTATTGTAGACGGTAAAAATTACCGCGGCGGATTAGCGAACGAATTCGCCCGCAGAACAGGACCACCCTCTCTTAGGTGAAGAGTCTACTGTAGCCACTAAGTGGATTCGCTGACACACGAGCCCCCACAGTGGTCGCACACGCCAAATCACATGGGTCCGCCAGCGAGGCGAATCCGCCTTCACCAACTGAATCCGCTTGCAAGGGAGGTACTCAAATCCGCCCTCATGTGCCGAAGGCCGGGTTTCCAGGGACAAGCCTTCCCTGCTTCCCACGATGCGAGGGAAGGGAGCACAGTGTCTCAGGTCCGTCAGACGGCCGCCCGCGATTCAAGCGAACGAGACAGACGCCGGATTGGCCTACATACTCATAAATGCGGGTCACCTCACCCATCAAAAGGAAGAGCCGAAACCGTCGGCGCGCCGCAAGCTATCTGGAGCTAGCTCTGACGCTAGACGTCTATTCTCCCACCCCTATTCAGACATAGGGAGAGGAGAGGAGGCACAACGCCCCAGGACCGCCGGAGGGTCACTCGGTACCTCGCCGCACAAGTGAGCGGACAGTTGCCAGAGCCATCTGCGTCCACATAAATGCAGCTTACCTCACTCCAAGCGAAAGGTCAGAGCCACCGGCGCTCAAGGAACTGGCCAGACCCACTTGAATGTCTGGCAGCCGCTGTCACGAGTACGAGGAGGGGCTTTCCCACTCCTACACGACGTGACACAACATGTAGTCCCACAAACAACCGCTTGTTGTACAAAGGGACAGTAGGATGTCTTTGAACAGTGTATGGTCACATCCCATAATTCAAGGAGCAGTCAAACTGTCTCTCTCCCATTTAAGAGCTTCTTTCAGCGACCTTGAGGGAGAGAGAGAGAGAGATCGAAAAAAAGGCAATCGATCGATCAGGAAGCGATCAAGAGATCATCAAGAGAGATCGACTGATCAACCAAGAGAGGAAGAAGCTTTTTGCATACCCCTGCATTACAGCGCCATCTCCTAGCTCCGAGCTCCGATCGCCGGCGAGCCAAAAGAGACGAACTCCTTCGCCCCGAGCTTCTACTGAGTACTGAAGCTCTCCAACAACCTCGGTCGAACCGTCCAAGGGAAGCAGACTCGGCGCGAGCACCGAGCGAAGCATCCTGTAGCTACCTTAAAGTCCCCACACTAAACAAAGAGGGCATTCCCTCTGCTTCTATCGTAATTCAGATTGATTTAGTTTGTAATAAGCTTTCTTATAAATACAAACGAAATCCCCCATTTTTGGGAAAAATCAGAAATTTACACCTACAGAAGATGGCGACCACAGTGGGAGAAGCTGTTTCTTCAAACGAAATGGTGGTAGCTCAGTTCGACGAGGTCGTTGTTGGGACGACAGTGGAGTCCCTGGAGATCGAGTTTGACCAGGCTAAGTACGAAGAGTACTTGTCTTCCTCCTCTTCTGGTGGCGAAGCATCCCGCAAACGCCACAGGGTCATGCGCAGGAGCCGACCTCAGACGGTCAAAGCTCCCACGCCAGAGGGTTCCACCCGAGTCTCGACCGGGAAGCCCACCCCAAACACTCTCGAGGCCAAGTCCCAGATCGAGAATGTGAAGGGGGGGTCTACTAAGTGGGTCGCCAAATGACCCTCGGTAACACCCGCTCCAAAAGAGACACCGGTTCAGCCCGGCACAAGCCACACTGCCACGACCCGCGCAGACGCTCTCTCTACTGGGAAAGCTCGCCAACAACAACGGCAGACACTGGTCGGGCAGAAAGCCCAGACCTCCGCTTCACGCGACGGCCTAGATCACCACACAGGCCCGAGAAGCGAGAAGCAAATTGGCAACTCGTCCAATGTCAGGAGGTCCTCCAAATCAGGAGCGCCAACCGAGAAGGAGGAGGCCGCCCGCTCAGGTGGACTTCGCTTTTCAGGTCACATCCCTGACGCGAGTAAACCACCCCAAGTGAGTGGCCCCATCAGGACGGGCGAATCCTCGAAGGCTGGCGAGCCTCGCCATAATTTTTTGGCGAATAAACGCAAAAACAAGAAAGTAGGCGACACTTCGCGAGCCCACTCGCTCAAACGAAGGGTTGAAACTCACCTACGCGCTGGAGTTCGCCTAGACGCGAAGACTCGCCCATCAAAGCGAGATCGCCTAACTCCAGCACCACATCACTCTGCCCAGCGTGCACCAGGGGATACGTCCAAAGGCCCCTCGTGTACATGCCCAAGCGATCCTTCTGATACTGGGCGTTGTCACCAACCACCCACAGGAGATCTCCGAGAATATCTGACTCGCAAGCGCACTATGCATGAGGCGAACCCTCAGTGCCATTGCGAAAGGCTCATCCACACGGTACTCGCCGACTGCCAATGCTTAGGAACGGCGAAACCTTCGGTGTTTGAGAGACTTTCTCAACAAGCTTCACGACGGAGGACCTCCCGTCAAACGCGTCGTTACCAAAAGAGACGCGCTACTGACGATCTGGAGCTCCCGTCCGCCACAATCAACATGACGGACAAGGATAAGGCGGTATTCTCCGATACCCCAGATTCAGATTCCATTCTGGGACCCAATCCTCGGTTCGCCCGACGTAGTCAAGGCGGCATATACCAACGAACCCGTAGTCGTAAGGGAGCGAGCATCGGGTTTGATTACTCTACCCTGGTCCCTCCCTCCTATGGCGAGGACGAAGTTCATTCGGCGGCTGCCACGTCCCAAACCTCACATTCAGGACAAAGCACGCCGGCGAGAGTACACATGACCGAGCTCACCCACGAGCAGACGATGGCTCAAAAGCTGGAGGAACAGCAGGCGACCATCGACTCTCTGCGAGAAATGATGGAGCAACTTCTGAATAAGAAGAAGAAGAAGAAACGGGCCCAATGCCCCTTACCCCGACGAACTGGGGATAGAGAGTGGGTACCACCCCACCGTCCTGCGACGGAAACGGAAGACAACAGTAATCCGCAATCCGATTACTCTTCCAAGACGTCGCTAGGGACGTCACACACCGGGGACGGCACCCGTGGCAAGAGGTTCGATGAATTCCAGGACCAGCTTAACGCGCTGAAGCTTCAGCAAAACATGAACAAGCTGGGGGTGGTTCGTCCCTACCCCATTGAGTGGGATACAGTCCCATACCCGGCGAAGTTCAAACCAATCAGCTTGGTGCAATTCGACGGCAAGAGCTCACCCTCTCAGCACATTTACTACTTCATGGCCCAGACTGGGTTCCTTACGGGGAATGACGCCATTCTTACGCGACTATTCATAGGCACCCTCAAAAGGGTGGCCTTTGAATGGTTCCGCAAGCTGGAGCCCGGCTCTATCAAATCATGGGCCAACGTCGAAAGACTCTTTTTAGCCCGCTTCTTCGACGACGATACGGAAGTATCGATGGCCACCCTCCTGGCCGAAAAACAACGAAAGTCAGAATCAGTCAATGATTTCGTAAAGAGATTTCGGAATCGATCAGTTCACTGCCGGGACCAAGTCTCCAAGTCGACACTGATCGAGATGTGTCGTAACAACCTATCCATCCACATCCTATCCAAAATAGGCGCGGTGGAAACCCGGACGTGGAAAGAGCTTGTTCGTCAAGGCGAACAAGTAGAAAACATGATCAAAAGGCTCGAGGCCGAAGAACCGCAGCCTAAGAAGGGAGCCGCGGAGCCAACTGCGCCAAAGAACCCCCCTCGAGCGAGAGGAAAGGAGATCATGGCGGTCGATTCCGCCCCAGCGCCAAAGGTTGCCCAGAGGCCAAACCCCAGACAATTTGAACAGCGCCCCCCACGGCAGTATGACTTCAAAGAAGATCAGGTGGTGGCAACGTTCGATACTCTGCTCAAGAGTGGTCGAATCAAACTGCCAGAAGCCACGAAGCCGGAGGAGGCGGACAAAACCAGTGACCCAACCTACTGTGCTTATCACAGATTCCTTGGTCACCACACCACCAAGTGCTACGTCCTCAAGGACAAACTCCAGGCCCTCTACGACGCGGGGGTCCTGAAGAAGGAGAAGGTCCAGAAGCAGGTGACCACAAATATGATCACCTTGAGCTTTGGGACAAACCTCCCAGAGGTCCAAGCTCCGGCGGGGGTAGTTCCTATCCCCAAAGCGGTTTTGAAGATCACCAACGACGATCCTCACAACCAGCGAGAGAAGGGCTTGGTCCCGCAGACCCTGCCATCGGGGCAGATAATGTGGGTTCATCCAGACCTCCTCGACGATGAACAGTGGACTGCAAGGCCCTCGAAAGAAGCCAAGAGGAAACACTGCAACGTCATCTATGCCACCCCAGACAAAGATGACATAGCGGTGACCGCCTTGACCGATTCTGAGGAGGACACCAACGTCTTCGCCACAAGAGCGGGAAAGGAGTTCGCAAAGGAATATCCCGCGAGGGCGGAGAACACAGCAAGACCTCCCGCGAGGCCAGCCGCAACAACTCCTCCCAATCCAGATGCACCCAGCTCGAGTCGCCAACCTTTCCGGTTCAACATGCTCGCACAGCTGAAGAGCATCCCTGTACGAATCACCATGTATGACCTCCTCCGGCTGTCCAGGTCTACCCACGAGGCCCTGCAAGAGGCTTTGGCCGACTCAGAGGCGTTCGTCACCCATTTCTCGAAGGAGGCAGAAGCGGAACGAGAATGTACGTCCTGCTGTCAAGTCTCCGAGAGACGAGTTCCGTGCATCACTTTCACCCCTGAAGACATGCTCATCAAGAGCACGTCTCACGATCGACCGCTGTACTTCACGGGATACGTCGGATCGGCGAGAGTAGATCGGATCCAAGTCGACCCGGGCTCCGCGTTGAGCATCGTACCTCTGAAATTGATCAAGCACTTGGGGATACCGCCAAAGCGCTTGTCCTCGACCACCACGACTATTTTCGGCTTCAACGCCACGGGGACGCGACCGTTGGGTAAAATCCGCCTGAAGTGCCGCATAAGCGAAATGAAGACGGAGGTGACCTGCTATGTCATCGATGCCGAGCCCTCCTACAACGTGCTCTTAGGACGCCCGTGGATCCACGGCAACCGAATAGTCCCGTCCACCCTTCACCAGTGCTTGAAGTACGTCGACGATTATGAACGTGTGAAGACTGTAGTGGCCGACAGACAACCCTTCAAAGGCGTCGAGAACTACTTCACAGACTCTCTGTTGTATCAGGACCCCGTCGAACCGCCAGTTGAGGAGCCGAAAAGCGGCAACGAGGCGGATAGCGAGCCTGAGTACGGCGACAATCTAATCCTAAATGACTTCGAGTCAATTGTAATTGGTTATGAGAGTCATCATGTAACCAACGCTGTTCAGGCAGAGAAGATTGTCGTCAATGAAAAGTCCAACTTTGCTTATGTGTCGTCTTGTTCTACGTCTGATGATGATGAGCCCAACGACCTATGGTCGGAACTCTACCGAGATCCTTCCCTGCATCTGCCGGTATGCTCGTCATACGTCGCCAAAGCGCAGCCAATCAAGTCATCACGAGCTGTGTTTATCATGCCAGCCCGAGGTAAATATCGAAAAGACATTACTTTCGGCCGGATCGATCAGCCCTTGCGCACGCTCTGGGATGAGTCTGAAGACGATGATCCCGCGCCCCAGTTTTCGCAATACAGTCGAATTGCGAGACGCATGATGAGCGACATGGGGTATGATCTCACTCGTTTAGAGGGCCTGAATTACGGCCGGGGACGCAAGACGGTCATTCGACCTGCTTACGTACCTAAGGGAAAACCCTCAAATTACTTCAACAGGACTAGGAGAGGCTTAGGCTACTCCTCCTCCTCGTCGGATTTGTGTTTCTACGTCAACGAGGATTCCGACTATGCATGTTTAGGGGATCAATCGTCAGTAACCTCAGCATGGGACTCGGATGTCAGCGTGAGGGACCTGTTCGATAACCTCACGGTCAATATGGCTACAATGGATCCCGCTGAAATGGCGGCGGATGAACAACTTCCGCTCTATGACGAGACATGGGATCGCCATGTTAACGCCCAGTGAAGCAGTCGCTTCGAGCAACGGGAGCCACCCACCGAAGACGAAGTCCTCCAGGTGAACATGGGCACTGACGAGAGTCCCAAACCCATATTCATCAGCGGTAGCTTGCCTCCTCAAGAAAAAGAGGATCTCATTGCCCTCATACGGGAATACATCGACGTCTTCGCATGGAATTACGAGGACATGCCTGGCTTGGATCCGCGGGTCGCCACGCATTGCCTCAACGTTAGCCCAGACGCCAAGCCAGTCAAGCAGCAGCAAAGGCGGTTTCACCCCCAGATCATGGAGGCGATCGAGGCCGAAGTAAAGAAACTCATCGAGTCCGGCTTCATCAGAGAGGAGCAGCACCCCGACTGGGTGGCTAACATTGTTTCAGTGCTGAAGAAAAACGGTAAGATCCGCATCTGCATCAACTTTAGGGACCTCAACGCTGCGTGCCCCAAAGACGAATTTCCCCTGTCCATCACGGATGTCATCATTGACAACACGTGCAGATTCGAGAGGATGTCCTTCATGGACGGTTTCTCGGGGTACAATCAAATCAAAATGCACCCCGAGGACGAAAAACATACCTCATTCAGAACTCCCATGGGGGTGTATTGTTACACGGTCATGCCCTTTGGACTCAAGAATGCCGGCGCAACCTATCAACGCGCCATGATCACGATCTTTCGAGAGCACCTGCGAAAGACAGTGGAATGCTATGTGGACGATCTGGTCGTGAAGAGTCGCCACAAAGGCGACCACCTTCAAGACTTGAGGACGATGTTTGAACTCATGAGGACTCATCAACTCAAGATGAATCCCACTAAATCATTTCTAGGGATGTCTAGTGGTAAGTTCCTCGGTTTCGTCGTCACCACGAAGGGGATCCAAATTGACCCTGACAAGGTGCGAGCCATTCAAGAGCTTCGACCACCCCGGAACCTCAAAGAATTAAGAGGTCTCCAGGGACGATTGGCCTATGTCCAAAGATTCATCTCAAATCTTTCGGGCAAATGTCAGCCGTTCTCCAAACTTATGAAGAAAGGCACCTCCTTCGTATGGGACGAGCTTTGCCAGAAGGCCTTCGAGGATATCAAGGCGTACCTGTCGAATCCGCCTGTCCTCGCCGCACCAATCTTAGGGAGGCCATTCCTCATCTATATACGCGCCATGAAACACTCTTTGGGTGCTCTCTTGGCACAAAATGATGACTCCGGCCACGAGCAGGGCATATACTACCTAAGTAGGACCTTGCAAGGCGCCGAGCAACGATATCCGATGGTCGAAAAAGAATGTTTGGCCCTAGTGTTCGCCATCCAAAAGATGCGACACTACCTAGTCGGCCAGACAATCCATGTCATCTCCCGGATGAATCCCATTCGAGTCTTCATGACGCAACCGGCAGCGTTGAATTGGCGCCTGGCTAGGTGGGCTCTTCTCCTCTCTCAATATGACATCCACTTTATGCCACAAAAATCTGTCAAAGGACAGGCCATCTGCGACCTCATGGCCAGTCATCCACTGGGGTCAAAGACCGACTTGTTTGAAGATTTGCCAGATGAACCGCCCGAGGCCAACGTAACTTCGTTACCAGAGGCGTGGCAGATGTTCTTCGACGGCGCGTCCCGCGCAGCCCCGGATGGTTCTATTGTTGCTGGAGTGGGGGTAGTTATCACTTCCCCACACAACCATGTGCTACCCCGGGCCTTCTCTTTGACAGAGCCATGCACTAACAACGTGGCCGAGTACAATGCCTTACTCATTGGGCTTGAGTTGGCCAAAGAGCTAGGAATAAAGCATCTCGAAGCTTACGGCGATTCCCAGCTCATCGTCAAGCAGATGACCGGCGAATATGAGGTTAGGAACGAAGACCTGATCCCACTCCACAAGGCGGCTGTCCGACTGGTGGAGTCATTTGAGAGCTTCCGCATCGAGCACGTGCTACGGTCTAAGAACACACACGCGGATGCACTCGCTTCCCTGGCGGCCAACTTGGCTCAACCATTCGGGACGACCCAATGGGTCACGGTGGCAAGCAGAAAGCTCTTTCGACTGAAGGACGCTCGAGAAGCGAATGCCACCCATCAAGTCTCAGATCAGCCCAGTGCTGAGGATTAGCACCTCCCGATTATCAATTACGTCCTATACGGCATATTGCCCGAAGATGCAAAGGAGCGAGAATCTGTCCGGAGACGTGCTACGAGATTCTACTACGATTCGACCACCAAGACGTTGTATCGAAGGTCATACGACGGCTTGTTGCTTCGATGTCTCTCAAAAGCAGAAGCGCAAGAGGCTCTACGCGAGGCCCACAACGGCATTGGCGGAGCTCACCAGCCCGGACCCAAACTTTGGGATCGCCTGCGAAGGACAGGTTACTTTTGGCCTGGGATGGTTCAAGACGCCGTTACCTACGCGAAGCGCTGCCATGAGTGCCAAGTCCACGCAAACTACATGCATCAGCCGCCCGAAGACCTGCACCCAACAAAGGCTTCGTGGCCTTTCGAGGCATGGGGGATGGACATAGTCAGACCAATATCCCCTCCATCAGCAAGAGGTCATCGCTTCATTCTCGCGATCACTGACTACTTCTCTAAATGGGCCGAAGCCATCCCCTTGAGAGAAGTCAAGACTAACGACGTGATTAAGTTCATCAAACACCATGTCATTTACCGATACGGCGTACCACGACGTATCATTCATGACAATGGTACGCAATTTGTCAGCCATGCATTCACCAGGTTCTGCGACAAGTTCCGAATGCAGAACCTCTCTTCCACGGCCTATAACCCATCAGCAAATGGCTTGGCCGAGGCCTTCAACAAAACAATCATCAAAATCTTGACCAAGTTAACCTCGACCAGCAAACGCGACTGGAATAAAAAACTTGGCGAAAGCTTGTGGGCGTATCGCACAACGGTTCGCACACCGACTGGCCACACGCCCTATTCATTGGTATACGGCTGTGAGGCCGTATTACCATTAGAAATTCAGATCCCATCCCTCCGCGTCACCTTGGCAACGGGAATGACGGTGGAAGACAACCACCGACAACGACTCGCCTAGCTCGAAGTGTTGGACGACAAACGGCTAGAGGCTCAGCAGCACATTGAGTTCTATCAAGCCCGAATGGCCAAAGCGTTCGACAAAAAAGTCAAGCGTGGGCCTTCAAGGAGGGAGAACTGGTACTCGCCGTCCGCAGACCAATGATCCTCACCTCTAAGAAGAAAGGCAAGTTTCAATCTAAGTGGGAAGGGCCATTCGTAATAGAAACAGTCTATTCGAATGGAGTTTACCGCCTTGTCAAGCCAAACGGCGATAAGATCATGATGCCTATTAACGGCAAATATTTGAAGAAATACCACCCTTAGTTCTTTTTCACTAACTCCCACGAGTGCATGAGTCTAAACTGGTCCTCATCCCCTCCAACTGGTACACGAGGCTAAACTGTTCCTACTCTACCCGCTCTGGCTTCGAAAGCCTCTCGCGGAGCTTAATTCGCCTATCTTCTCCAATGGGATGGCGGATCCACCAAGTCGTTCATATCACGACAAACACAATTCAATTCGCCTATCTTCTCCAATGGGATGGCGGATCCACTACGTCGTTCATATCACGACAAACACAACTCAATTCGCCAGACCTCCTCAATAGAATGGCGAATCCACCAAAGTCACTCACATCGCGGCAGATATAACTCAATTCGCCAGACCTCCTCAATAGGATGGCGAATCCACCAAAGTCGCTCACGTCGCGACAAAGACAATATCAACTCGCCAATCCTCTTCCAAAGGATGGCGGGTCCTCAAAGTCGTTCCAATCACGACAGTCCTTGTCATGTTAACATTAAACTTCTGACAAAATCTACTTACCAATCCTCTTCAGAAGAATGGTAGGTCCCCCACAGTCGCTCCAATCGTGACAAAACCTCATCAAGTTAATGATCACCTCTGATGATTGGCGCCGTTATTCCTACGAGTAACATAGCCTAAGTAATAGCCTACCACGCGACGTGTTATTACTTCTGTCGATAGTCACACTCCTACGTCCCTGAACTATTTGGCCTATTCCAGCTATCCTAACATTCCCTTAGGGTGACTGATGGGTAGTGGCCTACCACGCGAGGGCCCCTACGACAATCAAGCGTCATATTCCTACATCCCTGATGATTCGATTATCATCTGTCGCCGTCTACTCAGACGACGACGACTATTAAGAGCAGTTCAGCAGACGACATATCTGCCGATTCCCCAAGCGACAGCTTGCCGAGTGGCGAGTCAAAGCTAGGTTCTTCAATTGGCCGCATGAACGAACGATTGTTCTTTGCTGCAAGCCAAGTATTACTCTCTTGATCCCATCAGAGCTACAACGCGAAAATCGGGATTAACCCGATCCCACGCTGTGAGCAGGCGAGAGCGGAACAAGAGCCTAAAACGACTAAGTCCAAAACGAGACAGTCAAATGCTCGCCAAGTTCAACTCAAATACCAAACAGCACAGACAAAAGAAAGAAAATTGTGCACACAAAGAAAACAATAAGCGAAAGCTAAAGGCCACTACGGGCCAGAGTTTACAAGCATAAGTTTTCAAGTTGTGATGCTTGAAGCACCAACTAAGGTAACAAAACAACAACAAAAAAAGAGGCGAGGCAGGCCTCATAGGAATTTCAGCAGGCTAAAAGAGAAAAGCTTGGCCTTGACCGCCGCACGATCCGCCTCCCGCCGGATCCTCGCCTTCTCCTGTTGCTGCTGCTGCCGCCTGGCCAAGGCCGTCTTGCTGTCCTCTTCCTCCTGGCGAAGGAGTTGGAGCGCCCTCTCCACCGCTCCGGCGGCCTCGCCGAGCCTCCTCGCTTCATGCTCCTGCTCCCGTAGCTTCGCCTCCCGACGAAGGGACCCAGCGTCCTCGAAGAAGGCCCGGTCCAGGTAGGCGTCCATCCGGTCCAGAACTGCCCGGTGTCGCTTCCGCAGGCATCGGAGCTCGGTCTCCTTCGCCTGGATCTGCTTCGACCGCTCTTCGCGCTCGAGCAAAAGGCGTAGAGAGAGAGGCGGAGGCACGTCGGAGGGATCTTCGTAGGCCAGCTCTTCGAGGCGGTACATCCACTTTTCCACTCGCTGGAGCTCCCGTTCGCATTGGCGTGCGAGCGAGAGATCGCCCGCTCGACGAATCTCTCTCAAGCCCACCTCCACGAGAGGAAGCGCGTCGTAATACCGCTCGCCGCCCGCGCCTACTGAAAGGGCGATCCCTCGCACCAAATCCTCTAACCTTTGGAGGGGGACGAAGGCAGGATGAGCCACAGGGTCTGGGACCAAAGACCCCTGGGCCGAACCCACCGGAGAAGCGGGTGGAGCGTCGAAGACGGTGGCGGAGGAGCCGACCCCTTCAGAAGAGCTATGGTCGGAATCGGAGGCCATGAGAGCAGAAGTTAAGAGAGCGGTCTTTCGTCTAGCAATTTTTTTCTCGAAAAGAAGAGAACGTGACTGAGAGGATGGCGAGTACGGGAGATATAGCCGAAGCTGTAACGGTCGCGATCTCTGCCCTCGAGCAATCGAACGCCCCAGATGCCTTGCAGCATTTCGAGCTCAACGCCATTTAAGGCCATGCTTCTCGAGACCCGAACCGACCGATCAGATGAAGCCCAAGAGGCGAGGCGTTCTGTCACTTCGCCATTAATGAGCATTGACACGCCTTTAAGGCCTTAGCTGGCAAACACTTAGGCCCGCTGAAAGACGCGTGGCACGAGATTTTGCCTACAACCTAATCTCGCCCTGTTGAGAGTCTCGCTTGTGTTCTAAACCCGCCAGCGCCTCCGACACGAATCCGCCGACACTAGGGATTCGCCCATGGTTCGAATTCGCCGAAGGTTGGGGTCGTCCTTCAAACGAACTCGCCGACGGTTTAATACGGCTATCCCAGCGAATTCACCACCATTGGGACCGACCCGTGCTCAAGTTGGGTCTTCGCCCAAGGAGGTGCCACCTAAAATCGCTGATGGCCAGGCCAAAGAAACATCAAAGGGTGAAACATCCAAAGGAAGCATGAAAAGGAGAAGAACACAAACTCTCTCAGATGCTTCTAAACATTACATTTGAACAAAGTTATGGTTTAATAACTAAGAAAATCATAATGCTACGGTCGAAATGTAAAACACATTCCAGTTCTTCACCAAAACAAGGCGTTTTCACAGAATCATGACTCCACAAGTCATGGCATTGTTTCAAAAAAAAAAGCGAAGACAACAAACAAAGTGTCTTAAGCACAGAAACATGGTGGAAACCTCAGTCAAACATGCTAAAAGTGGAAATCTCTTCTTTGGCTAATTCCACCCGTCTTGCGTGGTCCTCTCGAGCCTTGTCCTCAGCCGCTCGCCTGATCCGTTTCTCGGAGTTCGACCTAGCGGCAGTGTCTTTTTCCCGCAAAACCAGGAGGCGCTGAGTTGCCGCTTCAGCTTTCTCGTGGACAATGACGACATCAGTTTGAAGCCCTTCCAACTTCGCCTCCGCATGTCCCAGTTCGGTTCGCAGGCGAGCTATCGTGCGATTAAGGTCGACGATTTCCTCCTCCGACGAGTGTTGTTGACCCACCCAGAAGTTGGCGATGGACTCCAAATCAGCAATTTCCTTGGAACGGAGCTCCTGCTCTTGAGCCTCCCTGCGCCTGATAAAAGCCAGGCAGGACTCCATATAAACCTCCGGGCCTTCCCGCAGCAATGCCTCTAGCCCTATCATGCGCGACTCCAGAAGACGGAGCTCCTGCATACAACGAGAGGCAAGCCGATTTTCGTCCAATCGTCGAAAGTCGACTACGCGATCCAAAAGAGATTGCCTAAAGCTGTCAAAGCTGCCCATTCCAAGATCGACGACAGAAATCACCTGCCCCACGGCGTTCTCGAACTCCTCGACGCGAGCCTGCCAAGACAAGGAACCGGGGGAAACGGGCTCTTGACCTGGGGCAAGCATCGCAATGGGTGGGACCTCAAGACAAGGTTCCGCCTCCGGCTGCGGAGCAGGGTCATGGACAGGAGAAGCCGACGGACCCTCGGGCTCATCATCGGATATTAGAATAGGCTCTACCTCATGCTCCTCAGGAAGCGGCGCGCCGCCATGGGCTGTGAAGCACAGCGAGGACATGAAAGAGGGATTTAGGCAATAGATACCTATCCACGGCCAAGTGGGGGTAGGATTGAAGGCATACCTTCGGCGGCAGCGGCTCCTGCAGCGCCCGAAGAAGACGCCCCCTTCCTCTTCTTTGAGGTAACCCTCTTCACCTTCGGTGCCATCGGGGGATGCAAGAGCAATTTGGATCTCTTCTGGAAAAGACGATGAGGAAGCTTTGGTCTTTCTTGACGAGAGGAAGGATACTAAAATACCCCGACCCTAGGCGGTTATATCCAGATCGAGTGGACCCTTCGGGCCCAAACAGTTGAGGAGAAAGCCGAATATCCTGTATCCTATACGAGCGGATAAGATTCGGCAGTTTCGGGGCATGATCTCTAGCCAACGGCCCAGATCGGGCGTGAAGGACGAAGAGACCCATCACACCGCAATTAATGCAAGGTGGCGCACCCACGTCTCCGTAACTGACAATGCACGTGGGTGGACACACGACCCGCTAAAAGCGGAGCCCACCTGTAACTGAAATCGTTGTTGGAATGGCAACTGCGAATTCGTCCCCAGGTAAAATTCGCCTGCAGGCGAAACGGGTCTGTGACTGAAATCTGCCGAGGAAAGTTTCCCGCGGCTAGACACCAACTAGTACACGAAAATATCTATGTTTACATATAGAATGCACACAAGCCATAATCGCCAGAAACAAAAGGATAATTTTATTCATGAAAAGGAAGTCCTATTACAAACAAGAAATCAAAGGCGAATTACAAGGATTTCAATCGCAGTTCCGCCTCACGAATTCCTTCAGCATGGCGGAGCTCAAGCCTCCTTAGGACCTCTCGGCGAAGATCTTCCTCTGTGCACGAGATCAAGTCTTGAATGGTCTCTTTGACATCCTTGAGAGCTCGATCCTTCTCCTCAACAGAGTCAGTGGTCAATTGCCGGCGAGACTCAACACCCTCTAACTCCTTTGCCGCCTGATCACGAGCCTTCTCTTGAACGGTCAGGGAGGCCTGTGCGTCAGCTATAACCTGTTTCAGCCTCTCTACTTCAAAGGAGAGGTGGGAGAACCGGCTATCGACCGTCTCTTGCTCGCGAGCCACTCGTGCATCCTCGGCTTTGGCCTGCTCCAACTCTGCTGATAATTTTAACTCCAGCGTCATGTTCTCATTCAGGCGACGATCACGATCTGCCAGAGCTGCTCGAACTTCGCGGGAGGCGAGATCAACAAGAGTGGAACCTTCCGCACGAAGAGTGAGCAGCTGCCGAACAGCCCCCTCCACTTCATACAGACGCTGAAAGTAGGGCCTCGCCGCGGTAGCGCCAAGCCTCTTACGCAAAAAGGACGCGTCGTCCTCAAGAACTTCCTTGAATTCCTCAAAGGGGCAATTCTCCTCCAAGACCAGCCGGGTGCAGTGGGCCAACGTGTCTTCGAAGTTGGCCAGAGCTCGCGCCACCTGCGTCTTTCGCCAGCGTTCCAGGGGAGAGAGAGCGGCGTCTTCGACAGAGGACGAAGCCACAATCGGGGTACCGGTGGTCATGATCGCAGAAGCAGCGACTGGCGCCCCCAGAGCTGGAACAATTGCTGGTGCCACCAGAGTGGTAGTAGCAGGGTCGCAGGTCGCCACCAACAAGGAAGCGGCCGTCTGCCCAGTGGGAGTTCCCCCTCGAACTGGAGACTCTCGCACCGAGTGCTCACCCCCGATCAGTGCTCCCTCGATCGGTGCTCCCTCGAAGGTGGAGGTTCCCCCTGGTTGATCCGCAGAGACCGATACTTCCTCTTCACTCGATAGCGCCTCGTGAATTGAGACGTCGTCATCCGTCTCGGATTCTTCTGAGGGACCCTCCCAAGAGGGAGGATCCTCCTTGCCAGCAACTTTATGAGAGGGGCCAACTGCGGATACAAGAAAAATAAAGATGATGAATGCCCCCTTGGCTCAGAAGGGTCAACAACCCTGAAATTCATGCTTACCTGAACCCCCTAGTTCTCTTTCGTCTCCACTCCCCTCCTCTTCGTCAGAAGGAATGGAGATCACCTTCTCGACCGCACTTGCACGGATTCAACGTGAACAGTCAGAAAATACGAACCCGACTTCGTGCACAAAAATACCGTACCGAAAGATTACCTCCTGGTGCAGGTGCAGGAGTCGTTGAGACCCCCGCCTGTGACCCCACATCGGATGAAGGAAGCTTGTCCTTCGAAATCGTCGGAGCTGCCTGCGGTGCGGCAGAAGGGGTAGGATGAGCAACTCCCGCCCCAGAGACAATGTCGTCTCGACCGACCGCCGCTTTAGTGGTCACCACAGCCTCCTCGCCACGGGCCCTCTTGGTCACTTCCGTTCTAGAACTCTCCACCGCTTTTCACTGCCGTTTTGAGAGCAGTGAACTGCTTGGAGGTAACAGAGGCGCCCCCATGCGCCCAGCAATCGTACTTCGGGCTTGTTCTAGACGTATACTCGCCCGGGTTAACTCAACAGGCTCCCTCTGCTCGCCTTGGGAATCTAGAGGGAGACTGGAAAGAGGAGCTCGTGCCTTGGGCGCTTCAGATTCGTCTGTGCCCGCGTCCTCGCCCTCAGAGTCTCCTGCAGGACCCTCCATGAGCTGCTCCCTAGCAGTTAGATGGCCCTTTCGCCTCGAAGGACGAGCAACTCCTCTTGGGCGTCGCCCGTGCTCCGCCAAACACGAGCTCTGAAACCAGAAATCGATAGGATTGGCGCTGGCGCCCCGATACCACCGACAGTATGAGAGCATGTGGTGCAAGTCGCGGTCCTTCGTGGGTAACTCGAAGCGGGCATTGGTGCCGCCGGCGTAAGTCCAAAACCATCCCCGAGCTCCGTCCACCAGCCCTCCTTCAAAGCGCAGATGGGGATTGGTGTTGCCCACATACAATTGATCATACCCAAACTGGCGGGCGAACCTGCAGAGGATGTATGGCTTGAGATAGCATGTAGAGCCTGTTCTTAGAACGTGATACCCCGACCGGATGTTTACCAACCAGCGAAAGGCGCCGCGAGGGAGGACTGTGTAGTGATCCGCCGTCAGCACATCCCTCAGAGACTCTTCGTATCCGCCCCCGCTGAAATAAGGGAAGGAGCGGCGAAAATTATAATGCCCGAAATGGGAGAGCGTCTTCCTTGCATCAGGGATGTCCTTGCATTTCCAGGAGCACCTCTCCAAGCGCTGGACGAATGGGACGAACTTGTCGCCTTGGATCGCCGCTGGGGCGCTCATCAAACATTCACAGTAGTAGACGAACCACGCCATCAGGTAGGTGTACGGCAATCCCACCCTGGGATTAGGGGTTCTGATAACCTCTCCTTCCCCTTCGTCAAGGACCGACACACGGTAGAATTGGGCCGTCAGAGTACGAAGCCCCCGATGGATGCACGCTATTGTCGCTGATACCAGGGAGTAAGACTTCCCGTGAGCCAAACAAACCGCCGGATACATGACCTCCACAGGAAGAGCTTCGAAAGAGTGAGTGGGGATTACACACCTCTTCAACCATAACATGAGGTACCCCGCGAGCAGCGCCTTCCCAGATATGGGGGACTTCGCCTGATGGTGGAATGAGTGAAGGACCGTACCAGATTTAAATCAGCTCTCATCACGATCGAGAGTTATGGTGCTCCCCTCTTCGGCTGTTCTCGCCTCCACTTCAGATTGGTCGCATTCGCCTAGCGGGAGAACAGGCTTCCCCTTGACATCATTCCCCGGAAACAGATAATCAGCCCAATTCTTGTGGCTGATCCCCGGAGTCCTCTTCTTCTTCCCCTTATGATCCGCTGAGGTGCTGAGGCAGATGTGGTAGTGGCAGAGTAACTCCCACAGAGTCTCAACCGCCAAAGGCGAATGGCTTGACAGCTGGTCGATCTCAGCTTGATCGGGGACGTACTCCTCGTAAGGAAAGTCTCCCAGAGGCAGCCCCGACACGTCGTCATATCGTGAGGGGTGATTCTAAGCTCGCCATTGGGAGTGAAAAATGTGCCGCTTTCCGCACAATACAATTCCAGAATGCTGTGGAACTAAGAAGCGTTGATCCGTAAGCCATGTCGGGTGGCTTCGATGGCCACATACAACTCTGTGTTCTTGAGATCGGCATTCTCGGCCAGAACATGGTCGGTGATCTTGGACCACCAAGTGTCGCTGCCGGGTGCAGAATAGACCCACCCCGGGGCTCTGAAATCCTTCGGGGGAAAGCTCCCACTGACTCGGAAGAAGCGGTGACGGAAGGTCTCCGCCACCGCTGTCGACTCCCCCACGGGCGGTTCAGCGGACAGCAAGCCAGGACGCAGACCCGTCACACGCTTGCATGAGTTCTCCACTCCATATCCAGCCGTAGAGCCCATGAAAACGCCGCAAGTGACCTCGTCTTGAGTTGGGGTCAACTCCCAGGTCATCGTCCGAGGAACCGCGAGGGACCGTAGCTCGACGATCGAGAACCCCCTCGACATGCTGGGGAGGTAGTAATGAGTCCCTTCTACCGTGTGGAACCACATGCTCTCTTTGAGCAACAGGACAGAAGCGTCGGTCATAGCATCGCCGAACAAAAACTGAGGTTTCGGCAGCTCCGCCCTGGCATCATCTGTCAGTGCCGCGTCGGTCGTCAACTCGCGCAGTGTCAAGTGGTGACCGTCCGTGACCCTCTTTATCAAGCCATTTGGCTTATCGGCGGCGAACACGGGTAATGGAGCCAAGGAGGGAAATCGAGGAGGTGCCGTGTAGTTCGTACCACCGGCGTGGCCAATGGCCACACCCTCCGGGAAAGCCTCATCGGAAAAAGTCGCTGCAGGAAAGAAAAAGTCAATCAAAACGAAATCCGCTGTGAGGGCGAAATCGCCCATCAAACAGAGGCGGGCGAAATCGCCCATCAAAAGGGGGAATCCACTTCGAACGAGGTCTATTCGTACAGACGACACTCCCCTCTTACAGGAAAAGGCCGAACTCGCCTATCGAAAAGGGAGTTCGCCTCCCTCCTGCTAGAGGTTGAATTCGCCCGCAGAAACATAAATCGCCCTCTAAAGACAAATAGGGCTAATTTTGCCCCAAATCGAGGAAGCTACCAAAGGGTGGCAGCATTCTAGGGTAATGAGCAACACTCATCTCCCCAAACCCGATGCCTAGGACCTATGCGAGGTCGTCCAACGAACCCATCGACGTACCTGAGTGCGGCTCTGGAGCACTGGCGGGCATGCCGGCGGAGAGACGGTCGGAGCAACGTCCCGGGTCTGCGCCTCTCACTTTGCACCTCTTAGATCTTGGAGCCATGGAAAGATGGAGCGGGAATTCTTGTCTTGGAAGTTCTTTTCAAGATTCAAGAGCACGGTGAATCCCAAAGGAGGAAAACAGCTAGTTTAAAAGGGCGGAGTTGTCCACGTGGCCACGATTACCCTCGAGAGGCGAAAACCCTAACGGACAAGAAACGTGGCCACAATCAAATTCGACGGCCCAGATCACCCTCGGTGCATCAGGAACCGAGATTGGCGGTTACATCCGATGGCTGGATTCGAAAACCACGGCCACGATCAGAACGAGGCGTGCTGAGTGGACGTCAAACTGTCGAATCATGATAATGCCACGCCGCATTAGCTAGAAAGGCACGAAGCCCCGCAGGGGGACACGTGGTTGTAGGCTGTCTAAAAATCACAATAGATAGCTGATTCCCCATCAAACACCGATGATGGAGGTTACAATCTGACGACTTCCAGAAGGCTACAATTTGAAGACTTTCACATAGATCGCTGAAGGTTACAATCTGACGATCTTCACGACAACTGATGAAAGCTCTAATCAACAGCCTTCACACGACAGAAAGAGACTACAAATCGACGGTCTCTTCAAATCAAGCTGCGGAAGTCCTCCCCGCACACCAGCATCAAGACGCACCGCGTTCATAGCCACGAACGCACCCCAGACGCAGCTCCAAATCGCTGCTAAACGCAGCTCATCACCGCTGCCCAACGCAGCTCATCATCGCTGCCAGACGTAGCTCCAAATCGCTGCTAAACGCAGCTCATCACCGCTGCCAGACGCAGCTCATCATCGCTGCCAGACGCAGCTCCAACCGCTGCCAGACGCAGCTCCAACCGCTGCCAGACGCAGCTCCCACCACTGTCAGACGCAGCTCCAACCGTTGCCAGACGCAGTTCTAACCGCTGCCCAACGCAGCTTCCAGCAGGATGCCAACGCAGTTTCCAGTCACTGCGTCAGAGCCTCCAAACACCGCGTCAGAGCCTCCAAACACTGCGTTCGAGCTTGCAAACACTGCGTTCAAACGCAGATTTTGCGTTTGACTCGTTCAAACACGAGCTGAACGGTTTCAAAACCGTTTTCCACAATCTGAGGGGATCACAACTCCACTCAGGAGTGATCTTAGGGGTGGTTACATCCCATTAGCCCCACTTAGGAGCGAATTAAGGAG
This sequence comes from Asparagus kiusianus, assembly GCA_022839385.1. Taxonomy (NCBI): domain Eukaryota; kingdom Viridiplantae; phylum Streptophyta; class Magnoliopsida; order Asparagales; family Asparagaceae; genus Asparagus; species Asparagus kiusianus. The sequence goes on from BQKN01061980.1 coordinate 61,248, forward strand.
GTGGTTACACCCCTTAATCCTCTATAAATAACTAAGAGATCAGCTTAGTTCGGGGCGGGCATTTTTGGATCGGATTTTTCTCAGCCACGAAGGGAGATCCGGTCAAGGGGCTTTGGGGATCCTTCTCTTTAACAGAAAAAAAAGAGATCCTTGGCTGGTCTAACCAATTACGGTTAAGATCAAACAAACTCATTCAGAGTTCTCAAAACTTGCCACGCAAGTCCTCCACAACGTCAAATCGTGAGGAGGAGATATCGTTCCAGTGAATCAAGACGTCGGATCGTCAACGAGAAGCAAACTCGACGCGAGCATTCGAGGGAGGCATCTCATCGCCACCGTGAAGAACCCAGTTTTAAACAAAGGAGAGGATTAAGATCAATTCTCTTCTCTTTTGTACTCCGGAATTCATATTGTAATCGAGAGTTGAGAGAGTTGTAAACATTCTTTTTCTAAGCAGTTAGAGAGAATAAATCAAAATACAATTCTTTTATTTTCTTCTTGTTACAAATTTTCCACAAACAAAAGATGGCGACTCTGCTGGGGATTAGCTTCTCTGACGAAGAAGTGGTGGCGCAATCCGATATTCATCTCACTGGAATAATTGTCGAAACTCTCGTGGTAGAGTTTGATCAAGCCAAGTTTGAGGAGGTCCTCTCCTCCGGATCCCTTAGCCCCAAGGCTATGCGCAAGATCTACAAAGTCTCCAAGGACCAAGAGTGCTCGAACAGCCCCTCCTCCGAAGGAGTGGGCTCAGCTTCGGCCAAACTCGTCCACCGAGTTGAAGGTGCTGCTGCCAAAGCCTTAAAGCAGGCTAAGAAGAATGCCGCTCGACGAAGGAGGAGATCCCTACGACGAACACATCTCCGAGAATGTCGATCTTCAAATCAACACGAACTCTGTGTTTGTGAGCCTAAACGCAACCCTGTGCTCTGCGTTTCTGCCTCAGAACGCAAGCCTCGCGTCTATGAGCCCAAACATAGGCTCTGTATGAATAAGACTGAACGCAGCCCTCAAGGGTGCATTCCACAAACTGAACGCAACTCTCAAACATGCGTTTCAGAAGCTAAACGCAGTCCTCAGGGTTGCGTTTCACCAGCTAAACCTGAAGCTCAGGCATGCGTTCGGGTAACAAAATCTAATACAGGAACTGGCATATATCGTGGAGCTTCGGGGCGCTGCCCCGAACCCCGCCGGGGGGTATACCATCCCCCCCGGACCCCCTGGCCCGGGGCGCGCCGCCCCCTGGACCCCCGGCTCGCTGACCGGGCAGCGAGACCCCCGAATAGTCTGCGTAGCGCGACTAGATTAAGGGGCGGATGTCAAAAGTTTATGGATTCAAGGAATCTCAACCAGATCCATGTTCACCAAGAGCCAGTCATGTCCAATCATGGACTGGGGGTTCTAGTTCAAACCTCACGATCAGTGAGTAATTCTCCTCGAATCTTTACAACAGATTTGAGAGAGTTCATATCGAGAGAAAGACCGATGCAACAAGTCATTCGTTCATTCCAATGTGAACGGCTGATTCCTACGGTCTTCTCGGGATGTCAATGTTGTTCATATGTGGCCAAACAATTGGTGCTCGACCAATTAACGCATGTTGCCTTGCCCAACCAACAACAACGTTCTCACAGGAAGAAGTCTCCAGAGACCGAGTATCCTGGGGTCACTATCAATGTGATCGGCAGAGGGAAAGCCTCAGGTCCTAGTTCCAACGACTCTGAGACAATGCATTCACCGACCGTCAGAGAAATCGCTAACGAGTTTGAAGGAATCTACCAACGCACTCGGACGCGAACAGGTGTCATCCCCCCTGTCAATTATCGGAGGTTAGCCAAAGGAACCAAGTCCGATGATGAACACTCAGCCATTGCAGAGTCCCAATCATCAAGCTCTTTTGTTGAACATAAGAGCTCCGCTTATATGACGGGAAACCATGAAGATCTTGCAAAAAAGGTTGCTGAGCAAGAGGCCATGCTCAAATCTCAGCAGGAGGCCATCAATGAACTCATGGCCCTGTTGACTCAAATCGTCGCAAACAAGGCCAAATCTCAGGAGACAGATTCTAGGCAAGAATCTTCCCGGAGAGGAAAAACGTCTTCATCCCGACCTCACACAAGCAAAGGGAAGGGAAAAGTGGTTGATGACACGGCTTCTGACCAAGAAGCCCACAACCTAGAATCTTCCTCTGATGAAGGAAGAGAGACAGAGAACGAGCAGAATCTCCAATCTGCTAAAATGGAAGAATTGGAAGCCCGCCTCAATGCTATTTCCAACAGAAGCGAGCTCCAAGAAGAGGGAGTTGTCAGACCCTATCCTACCAAATGGGATGCAGCCCCTTATCCTCCAAAGTTCAAAGTCCCGACGCTACAACCTTTTGACGGCACGGGATCACCGAACCAACATATCTATCATTTCAAGTCACAGACTGGAAATGTGATATCAAATGACGCCATACTGGCTCGATTGTTCATTGGCACCCTCAAAGGAGTTGCCTTTGAATGGTTCAGGAAACTGCCTGCCGGATGTATCCAAAAGTGGGCGGATCTAGAGAGACTTTTCCTGTCAAGATTCTTTGAAGAGGATACAGAAGTCTCCATTCAGACCCTTCTCGCCACTAAGCAGAAGAAGAGGGAGTCCGTCAAAGCCTTCGTCAAGAGGTTCCGAACCATGGCTCTCCGGTGTTCGTCAGGTATGACACAGTCTACCTTGGTAGAGACCTGTCGACACAACTTGCAGACCGACCTCCTAGCCCGAATAGGAGTTGCAGAATGCCGTTCCTGGAGACAACTAATCTCTCAAGGCGAACAGGCTCAAAAGATTATTGCCAGGATCAAAGCTGAACAAAGTAGACAGGATCAGCCTGAGCAATCGGACCAAGCCCAATCTTCTCCTGAGCAATTGGACCAAGCCCAATCTCCTCAGTCAGAACCGGAAGATACTACAACCACTGAAGCCAATTCTCTTCAGTAAGATGACAGGTCCAACAACTATCACGTTAATGATCACCTCTGATAGTCAAACTTGTTAGATAGTGACCTACTAGGTGATGTGTCACGTCTACCATTTCCCCCCTGCACTTGTTCAAGACTGGGGGTTGGTTTATTCGTAGTTCATTGGATTATGAATAATAAATTTTCTATGTTGTCATGTTCGATAGAACACCTCTGTCAACCACGAATTCCACCAAAAACTATCACGTTAACCGTCACCTCTGATAGTCCTTTTCCTTCCAAATTCTCCTGCCAATCCTCTTCAAGTAGGATGGCGGATCCACCAAAACTATCACGTTAACTGTTACCTCTGATAGTCCATTTCCTCCAAATTCCCCCATCAATCCTCTTCAAATAGGATGACGGGTCTACAAAAAACTATCACGTTAATGATCACCTCTGATAGTTCATCAACTCACCAATCCTCTTCAGTAGGATGGCGAATCCACCAAAACTATCACGTTAACTGTTACCTCTGATAGTCCATTTTCTCCAAATTCCCCCACCAATCCTCTTCAATAGGATGGTGGGTCCACCAAAACTATCACGTTAACAGTCACCTCTGATAGTCAATTTCCTCCAAATTCCCCCACCAATCCTCTTCAAGTAGGATGGCGGGTCCACAAAACTATCACGTTAACAGTTACCTCTGATAGTCAAACTCATCAGATAATGGCCTACCAGGTGATGTGTCTCTATTCCGACTTCATGGATAGTGTCCCACTAAGTGATGTGCTGAGAGTTTGCTAAACATGTTGATAGCTGAGAGTTTGCTAAAAATCCTAATGCACCTGGTCCAAAACTTCTTTATTCAAAGTATTCCAGACCACACGTAAGTCGGTTTTGGTCTGAAAACTTTGAAGGGGGTCTTGTAGACGGTAAAAATTACCGCGGCGGATTAGCGAATGAATTCGCCCGCAGAACAGGACCACCCTCTCTTAGGTGAAGAGCCTACTGTAGCCACTAAGTGGATTCGCTGACACACGATCCCCCACAGTGGTCGCACACGCCAAATCACATGGGTCCGCCAGCGAGGCGAATCCGCCTTCACCAACTGAATCCGCTTGCAAGGGAGGTACTCAAATCCGCCCTCATGTGCCGAAGGCCGGGTTTCCAGGGACAAGCCTCCCCTACTTCCCACGATGCGAGGGAAGGGAGCACAGTGTCTCAGGTCCGTCAGACGGCCGCCCGCGAATCAAGCGAACGAGACAGACGCCGGACCGGCCTGCATACTCATAAATGCGGGTCACCTCACCCATCAAAAGGAAGAGCCGAAGCCGTCGGCGCGCCGCAAGCTATCTGGAGCTAGCTCTGACGCGAGACGTCCATTCTCCCACCCTTATTCAGACATAGGGAGAGGAGAGGAGGCACAACGCCCCAAGACCGCCGGAGGGTCACTCGGTACCTCGTCGCACAAGTGAGCGGACAGTTGCCAGAGCCATCTGCGTCCACATAAATGCAGCTTACCTCACTCCAAGCGAAAGGTCAGAGCCACCGGCACTCAAGGAACTGGCCAGACCCACTTGAATGTCTGGCAGCCGCTGTCACGAGTACGAGGAGGGGCTTTCCCACTCC
>BQKN01061980.1:67133-80082 GCA_022839385.1 Asparagus kiusianus
TGTAGAGTGTTAGTTCTAATCTGCACAGTGTTAGTTCTATTCTGTAGCGTGTTAGTTCTAATCTTCACAGTGTTATTTCTATTCTGTAGCGTGTTAGTTCTAATCTGCACAGTGTTAGTTCTAATATGTAGTGTGTTAGTGTCAGTTATAACTGATGGCTTGTTAGTTCTATTTTATACCACGTTAATCTAATTTATACCACGTTATATCTAATTTATAACAATTAGGACTAACAATATGGAAACTATAGTGGAACTAGCAATAACTCTAGTAGAACTAACAAAATAGCGATTAGAACTGACAAATAAAACATTAGAACTCTAGTATGGAGCATAACAAAGAACTGCTTAATGACAAATAAAACATTAGAACTGAAGTCCAGTTAAACCTAGTATAGAACTAACAAGAAGATGATTAGAACTTAAGTTAATTGATTTTACAGTTAACCTACATGTCTTGTCGGACTTGCTCGTTTTCCTGTTTATTCGAAGAATCATCTCCTTCTTTAAAAGCTTGCACGTGAACCTCTTTCAGTCCAAGATTGTGGCAATGCTCCACCATAGACGTCAGATCACCATCGTTCACAATGAGAAATTTTAAGCTTCCAACTGTTTCATCTTCGTATGCCAAAATTAATGACTCATATGGAAAATCTAACCTCTCTGCCGCATCAAACTTGAGATCCAAGATGGTGCTTGAAGAATTAATCTTCAAGAATACCGTTTTATACCGCGAAGAGACAATGTAGATGATGTCCTTTTCAGCCATTTTGAAGGGATAGTAAGAGTAATAGAGAGTAATGGAGAGAATTTTGGTCTGAGGAGGAGGAGTAATGGAGAACTAACTAGTTATTGCTCATGATGGAGTAAAAAAAAAGGGAAAATTTCCCTCCATTTTCCCCATCATATCGCATTAATGAGAAGTGACTTCTGTTGTTCGGGACCAGGACTCGTCTGGGGAAGAAAGAGAAGGGCAGTTTCGGTTTTTTTCCAAAATACGATCTGCTTTTAGTATAAAGCTGACATGGAGGGGGCTTAAAACATTAAAGCTCATTTTTTTGGGGTTATTCCACATGGGGCAAAGTACAGGGGGGCTAGTCACACGAAGTTCCTACTTTTGGGGCCTGGACACATTTTCCCTTTTTTTTAATTCCAAAAGTTACTTAAGGGTCTAGTGCGTTTTTGAAAGTTATTCTTCTGATGTCTGGACAAACATTAGCGCCTAGGTACATGTCTGAACAAACATTAGCAACTAGGTACATGTTTAAACAAACATATGAACTTTATAATCATTAATTTTTAGAAATCGGAACAAATAAAAAAGGAAGAAAAAGTTGATCGTAGACAATGCATAATATTAATTTCTTGCAACTTACCGTTTTTATAATATTAGATGCAATGAAATTCAATGCATATGATTAATTTGAATGCTCTACTAGATAGAGTTTGAGAAATAGAGTCGATTTTACAAACCCCTCTGAACTTTGGATTTTTCGCACATATTCTCCTAAAATTATTTTATCTAACATACCACTAAAATTTGGAGTGTCTCACGAGAACCCCCTCAGCTTTAAACTTTTCTCATCTAATGCCCTATTTCAAAGAACTCGAATGTTCTTGAGAGAATTTTTTTTTCCAAATTCAAGCCAATTGTCATTTAAAGGTAACTTACCTCTCTCACCTCAATTGAGGGTTTTTTTTCTACTCTCAAGAAAATTTTAATTATTTATAAATTATAGGTAAAGGTTTGGTGAGAAACAAATTAAAGTTCAGTGAGATTTTGTAAAACACCTGAACTCTAGGAGTACGTGAGATTAAAAAAAAAGTTCAGGGGGTCAGATCAATACGCCAAAAGGTCAGGGGAATTTTGTTCAATTAACCCAACAAATGTCATATAGTGTTGTCATTGATGGGCCTCAGAAGCGGCCCAATAAAAAACATCTAAACCCCAGTTCTCTTTCCCAATTACAGTCGACCCGATAATCCTCAGCTACAGGGCCCTAGATTTCTCTCGGTCTCTGCGCCCTGCAAATGTTCGATAAAATGCCTCAACGAAGCAAAACAAAAATTTCGATAGCAAACTCCTAAAGCCCTTGCGATTTCAGTCACTTCATCGTCTTGAAAAGGCGAATTAGGCTCGCGGTTGCGGTTATGATAAAGCGATGCTGGTGATTTCTCCCGCCAAGTTCACGGAGAGGTGCTTGCTTCGTCCTTGTTCGGCCAAAGGCTTCTTCTGTCAAAGGTTGGATTTTTTTTCCTGCAAAATTTGATGGGTTATTGTAATGCCAGGATACCCATTTCAATTTACTTCTTTGCTGTGCGCGGTTTCGGTAGTCAAGTGATTGTTTACGTAAAATTACAATGCAGTAACTTTGTTGTGATTTAGCTCCAAACAAACTTACAACATAAGGGTTAATTAAGAACTGACCCCCTGTAGTGTCGTCCAATTGCGAATAGACCCACCTAAGTTCTATTTGGGGCTAATAGAGCCCCTGTAGTACTGGCCCAGGTGCGAATACACCACTAGTGAAGTTTTTTTAGCCTTTAAGGGCCTGTTCGTTTATTTCCTAAAAACCAAGAAATGGAAATGGAAAAGGTGGAAATCTCAAAATAATCCATTTCTTCCATTTCCATCCCTAAAACTCACCCACAACATCCAATAAAATATTATTTTCATCCAATAACTCATCCACATCATCTAATAAAATATTATTTTCATCTAACCACTCATCCACCACATCTAATAAAATATTATTTTCATCTAACCACTCATCCATCCAGTGATATTGAGGCGATCGCCTGGGACGCGCCCCAGGCGCGAGGCGCTGCACGCTGCAGCCAACGCGCCCCGCACCAGAGGCGGGGCGCTGCGAGCGTGCGAGGCGCGCGCCTGGGGCGCGCCTCGGATGCGCACGGTGCGCCCGTCGGGCGCAGCGCCTCACTGCGCCCCAATGAGATGGGCGCAGTGAGATGGGTTTGGTTGGATTGAAGCGGGTTTGGGTTTAAATTGAAGCGGGTTTGGGTATAGACCCGCATATTTCACTTAAACCCAATTTTCTAGGGTTTCAATTCTCTTCTTTTTCCCCCACGCGGTTTGCTTGCAGCCTCCTCCCTTTGCTCTCCTTTGCCTGCAGCCGAGCCAACTCCACCGCCTGACCCCTCCGACGCCGCCGGACGTCGCTGCCAACACCGTCGGACTTCGCCGCCGACACCGCTGGAAGCTGTCGCCGCTGCAGGTGAGTTTTTATTTTTGGTTTTTCTCTTTTGTTTTTCTTTTCTTTTTTCTTTTTTCTTTTTCCACCAATTCTCTTCTTTTTTATTTTCCATACCCACCACAGATTTTCTCATTTCTTTTTATCTTTTCTTTTTTCTTTTTGAAAATAATTTATATGAAGTAACTATTGTTTATTTTCAGTTTTTCATAAATCATAATTACAAAAAAGAGCTTAAAATAGTTTTTTCTTTAATTTGAGAATTATTTTTCTGTTTTTTTCTTTAATTTTCTTATTTTTTCAGTTTTTTCCCTTCAATGAACTGTTATATATACATTTACATATGAAGATCTCATTAGAAAATAGGAATACAAATATACAATATGAATATACAAATTACATATTCAATGAATGAAATGTTGGAAAATTTGATTGATTCTTCATACTTGCTCGTTGCTACTTAACTCAAGTATAATCTGTAAAAATGTTGTTTATATGCTTCTCTGTCTTATGTTGGAAAATATTAGTTTGGGTTATGCGCCTCAGTTAAGTGAGGCACGCGCCTCGTTGTGCGCTTTGCGCATGGTGCGCGTAAGGGACCTTTGCGCCCCGCATTGCGCATTGGGCCTCGATAACACTGCATCCATCACATCTAATAAAATATTATTTTCATCCAAACATCACTCAACTCATCTCTTTTCATCATTTCAAATCACTCACATCATCGAATAAATTATTATAACAATTCACCTCATCTCATTAACATTTCATTTCTTTGTTTTCATTCCAAAAAGTTGTGAAAACACTTTTCTTAATCTTTCTTCACATCACCCAATAATACAATGACAACTCATCTCATCTCATTTCATTTCTTATTTTTTAGAATGAACCAAACAAAAGAAAACAACAAAACTACAGGAAATAGGTTTCTTATAATTCATTTCCTTATTTTTTTGGCCAACCGAACAACATCAAAACTAGTTTTCTTAAAAAATCACTCACATCATCCAATAATAATGTGACAACTCATCTCATCTCATCTCCATTTCTTTGATTTCCTTTTTTTAGCCAACCAAACAATTCAAAAACCTATTTTTCTTAAAAATAGTTTTCTATTTCTTTGATTTCCCATTTTTTTTAAGGCAAACGAACAGGCCCTAAAAGTAAAAACTAGCAATTGAGAGTCTATACTCACCAAGGGAACTGTAGGGAGACTATTCGCGAAAATAGAACTACAGCTATTGGGTGAATACTACAGGAGTCTATTCACAAAATTATTTATTTATTTATTTATTTATCTGAGAAAAGGCCTAGAACCTACAACATAAAGTAGGGTTTTTGTGGATATGAGTCCCTTAAATCTTCAAACTTTTGTAGTTAGTCCGGCAAATCATTGAATTGCTATTATGTGCCCCAATCCTTATAAGTTGCTTCAAAATTAGTCCCTCGCATCATTGGATTTGTTATCCCCAATTCTTATAAGTTGTTTCAAATTAATCCCTCCAATCAAGAGTGGAAGTGGCAAGAAAAATACTTGAGGGACCTAATAGCAAGTTCTGCGATTTGGGGGACCATTCTCAAACTAAGATATATCAGAATCCTGGATAGGCATGCGCTAATTGTTCTAAAGGATATATTTTGACCTGGTGTGGTCAGTCAAGGCAATCTATTCCTTTATACAAACAGGAGGATCAGAAATTCACTGTTCATGCTACAGTAAATGCTACAGCAGCGTTTACTGTAGCATTATTACTGTAGCTATAAGTAATTAGAAATGCCGCTGTAGCACACGGGTATACTGTAACATTTAAAAGGTACTGTAGCAAAGCGGGATACTGTAGCACTTCAAAAAATTCAAATCGTGTCATATTAAAAAAGACGGGATTACTGTAGCAAAAAAAAATACCATGCTTTGCACGGACCGCAAACTAATATATGCAATAGCAATACAAACTCTTCTCTGTTGTTGACTCTATGGTACGTGAATATCGGGGAGAGTTGACCTTGAACTGTATGTAAAATAATACACAGATAAAGGAAGGGAATACATTTTTGAGAGTACAGGAAGGAAGGAGAGGAGCGAAGAAAATATATTTTCTTCATTAATTTTCTCATCATGTTTAGATAACTTATTTTCTGTTCTGTTTTTTACAGGGAAAATGATTAAAATGTAATCATTATGATCATACTATTATACCATTTAATAGGGTCATGAGTTTTGACTGTTTTACCTATTTTTGATGAAATAAAATTTGTCTCGTTACTGTTTTCAGATCATCGAGGGTTGGTGGTATTGTTTCTCCACGACGAAGGTTTGGTTGGTGTTTTCAAAGGAAAATGTCTCAAGATCTGAAGAGATGCAATGTGGCTTCGGAGACTAAGGAGGGTATTATTCTGCCAGCATCAAGAGATCATGTGCAAGAGGCAATTGATGCAATTAAAGCTGAGAAGGTTATCGCGGTTCCGACCGATACTCTATATGGATTCTCTTGTGATGCCTGGTATGTAGTCGCTTTGCATTTATATTTTATGTGATTTTCTTCAAAATTGCTTTCTCCATAACTTACCTATAAATTAAGGAAATATACTGATAGGCTTTATAAGGAGGGTGCTAAATTTTCCTTTTTAGTATTTTATCTTGCATGTTCATGTCGTTCCTTTATGGTTTTGTTTGGTGGCACATTAATATTTGTCAACATATTTTTGTTGTTCGATTCTGAAGTTGTGAATTTTCCCCTATGGTATCAGCTCATTAGTTCTCTGATATGCAATGTCTCCAGTAGACCTGAGAATAAATTGTAGGTAGCATTTATCTTAAATGCCTATGCTACAATAGAATAAACAAATATTTTCTTTTCATGAAAACTTGCTCTATTTTACATCGACATTGATTGACCAGCTGTTATCTTTTTCCAAATTTTAATGTGGCTCTCAGTAAAGTTTTGGAAAAGTTTCTTCCTATAATGTACAAATGCATTGAAACTTGGGAGCTAATTTAGGAGTTCTCAGATAATTCTAAGTTTGATCCTCTAAGGCATCCTCAATCTGTATAGCTAAACACCATTGTTCAGTTAAGAGTCTAGACAAAGACCTTCTAATAAGTAAGGAAAACATATGCATAAAGGATCAAAGGACTCATATACCTAATTCTGTCCTTATAACTCATCACTTACCAAATGCCTATTAAAGTATTCTAGAAATGCTCAACTTTCTGTAGGACTCAGCATTCTATCAATTAGCACAATAAACTGGCTAAACTTGCAACTTGCAAATACGAAAGCTCTTGATACATTTTGCTTGAACTCTACATCCAATATTTTTCACCTCCAAGCAGGATATATAAACTGCAAAATTTTCACAACCCATACCATAAAGGTCTACACTAGCCTATGTGGAGGTTTTGCACTGTCCAGGCAACATCTTTAGTAGCAATTATAATAGCTTTCTATAAAGGAACCGTATCAAATAACAATAGTCGTTTAGGTATTAAATATGTTAGTCAGCTCATTTTAGTATAATAGTATGGCCTTTGTGAATGTAATAATGGGTTCCCCCCTCCATGGATAACTATAAACGAATCTAACAATTCATCGAATGGCATCCTAGGATGCATGGATTTGATATGTTCTGATAATTCCTACATTGCTGTGATTAGCTAATATACAATAACAGTTATTCTATGTCTAAGATTTTGAGGCTCAACACGATGAATACAGAAGCAGTCATGTTTTCATTTTTTATATTTTTTGGATGCAGTACGCCAGCAATGAAATTTATGAGCTAGCAGGGTTAATAGGGGTTGCAAGTTAGTTTGTGTGTGGATCCTTATGTTATTGAGAAAATTTTTCTTATGATAATGGTATTTGGGGCACATATATAATGAGACCAGGATTTGAAAGTAAAGCAACTTGAGGAGCACAGTTTGTGTGAAAAGAAATAAGTTGCAGAAAGTTTCTTTAAAATTTACGGCATTTGGACCTTCTCACCTGTTCTTAGAAATCATAAAGAAAGCTACTCACTGACTCACACTGTCTAATAGAGGTTCCTAGCCAAATTATTTCAACAATGATATAGGTACCAAATTACATTCTATCCTTCAAATTTCATGTGGTTCCTGCAATTGGTATCCTGACCAGAACTCAGATGGTAAATAGTCACTGCAAAGTTGACAGCTTTCTAGAATCTAAAATTTTGTGCCTGATTCTACACCACACTCGTATCTGCTAAAAAAAGAGTAGACAAGGAGCTGTATGTGTTCTCTATGTATCCAGTGGCATTACATTTGTTTTAAAGTTCAGTGGTTAGTGTGAATTTGGTCATGACTCATGTAGTTTCAATGTGTTCTGTATCTTAATCATAGAAGCTTACACCTACATTGCACCCATATGCCTACCACGTTATATAGTCAGCGAACTTCACTATGTTGACATTTACCCTCTTTTTTCACTTTCTACAAAGAAAAAAAGGAAAAAAAAGAAAAGAAAAAAGCACTACTCTTTTTGGAGAAAACGGTGTTTTCAGGTTACAAAAGTGTCAATTATGATAACCCTGGTTACTACCTACCTAAATGCAATAAAGTTTTCCTTTAAATGCCACCAAAGTTACTTATGAGTTATATGGATAACTGGATAAGTAAAAAAGGTTGACGGTTGGAAGAGGTACCACTATCAAATGGGAGTTATACAGTTGTATTTATCTTCACCAAGTCTTTAAGGCAATCAACAAGTCATGTTTTCCGTACTGCTTATACAACTTTCTATTTTTATCTACTCTAATCAAGGAAGTCTTGTTGCTTGTGTTGTCATTACATCCAAACAAATATTTGTGGCCACCTTTAACATAGGAATGCAATGCTAGTGATTTAAATATTTTTGGGAACCCGCCTTACTTGTTTTTTGTCTCCCTCTCATTTGTGTTTGTGGTCACTTTTTTAAAAAGAAAATACACATAAGTAGTGCGTGCATCCTTTTTTATTTTTTTTATTTGGTAAGTTCATCGCGTCATTTAATTTGGTCTACACTAGCTATTTAATGTATGTCAAGATTTTAAACTTTGCTATGCACTGACAGCTCAGCTCAAGCAGTTAACCAGATCTATGATATTAAAGGGCGTAAAGTGACAAGTCCTCTTGCAATATGTGTTGCTGATGTGTCAGATATACCACGATTTGCCACTATTGATCATTTACCTCATGGATTGCTAGACAGCCTCCTTCCTGGACCTGTGACTGTAGTTCTGAAGCGAGGTTTGAGATACTTTGTGTGAAGCATATTCTATTCTTGTATTTAATCTTTGGTAAATTTCACTAAAGTACGTTGAACTTTGTGGGGTTAGCACGAACTCCTGTTAACTTTATATAGAAAAAAACCCCTAAACTTTTTGAATCATGAGACACCTCTGAGATATTGAAATCTCAGAAATAGCCTTAACAAGTCGAATAAAAACTTAAAAGTATGACCTGGTTGATGTCTCTTGTTCAAGAACATGAATGCTCTTAATTCAAAATTTCATCACAGTTTCTATTTATTGTAATTCAAACTTTATACCTGACCCGTCAACGTTGTTTATGGGAATCTCCAATAGTTCAGGGTGTTTAGCATAAATTTGAAAGTTCAAGAGGGGTTTTCTCTGAGTATAAAGTTTGGGAGGGTTTGGCAAAAACCACCTGAACTTTAGAGTGTTTTTTGTGCCATTTACCCGATTTATTTTTCTATCCTAACGTAAACTTTGTATATTTCAGGTGATTTTAGCATATTGGAGAAGTCTCTGAACCCAGGTTTAGATAGCATTGGTGTACGAGTTCCAGACTGCGACTTTATTCGCTCTATTGCTCGAGGGTCTGGAAGTGCACTGGCTCTCACAAGCGCCAACCTCAGTGGGCAACCTAGCAGTGTTAGCATCAGAGATTTTGAGGACCTCTGGCAGTACTGTGCATACGTTTACGATGGTGGTCTCCTTCCTTGTGGACGTGCTGGTTCAACAGTGGTGGATCTTACAAAGTCAAGAACATATAAGATTCTTAGACCGGGAAGGTGACATATTCATAACTCAGTGTTTATTATGCTTTTATATCATTTTATCATGTTGTTTTAGATAGCTATCAACTGACCATGTGATAGACTTTCTGAACATGATATTCCAATAATTTTCCAACCTGAAGTACTGAAGATAACTAGCCTAGAATATTTTATATTTTGTATTTGCTTGTGGTCATAGACCTATTTTTCAACTTTTAGTTTAGTTGTCTAGTTGCATGTTACTGCCCATAGAAGTCGGGAACATGGTATGCTATAGCGAATCGCGACCCGGGTTCAATCGTCCTTCGCGTGGAACATGACCCGATTCACCAACTCATGCAGCCCAATTTAGAATTCAAACAAGTTAAAATTTTCAAAAAAAATCTTCTTAAAAGAATAAACAACTAAAAAAATGTGAGCAATTAAGCAAATAAAGTATTCATATCTTAATTACAACATGATTCTTAAGGTTCTTTTACCATTACTAATATTAACTAGCATTTAAGAACCGAACCTAAACCGTACCACGTTCCCTAACGTACCATATGAGCCTACCTTCCTCGTCCCGATTCCTAACAAGTGGCGTACCACGTTCCCTTACCCATCCCATGAACCGGAATGAACTGGGTTCCATGAAACTATGTTACTGCCTTTGCCTGAGGTGTAGCTGTGGAATTGGATCGTTGCTTTAGTAATAGTTTTGGTCAGTTTGCTTTAATCAATGATGGGAAAGGAGCTTGCAAGTCTATTTATGACACTTAGATTTATATGAATAAGTTTAGCAAGTTTCCCCCCTTGTGCATTGCCTATTTTTCTCAAGCATTTCAGGCCAATCTACAAGCGGAGGTCTGTGGTCATTGATAAACAATTAAAAATTCCTATATATAGCCCTATATAAGTATCATATGTGTAGGGAGGAAGAGTGAAACATGGGCATGTAAGTGCAATCACAACTACAATTACACATATCATATCGTGCATCCCTATTCATGATATACGAGGTGTCACAATCTCCTTCCCCAGTGACGTAGCCAGGATTTTTTTTTGCCCTGGGCGAAAAAATAATCCTGGCTGGCGATGAATCCCAAGGCGCAAACATCAACGAAGGAGATGCCTCGTCCTCCTGCTCCTCCGTTGTCGGAGTCGGCACAAAACCTAGCTTTGAGCGGGGAAGCGAGAAGCTCCTCGAGCTCGGTCATCGAGGGGCTCCCCTCGTCGGAGTCGACGACGGGCCTCCAGAAGTCGACGACGGGGCTCCCCGATATCACTTTCTTGCCCTGGGCAGCTGCCTAGGGCAAGCCCCATGTGGCTCCGCCGCTGTTCTTCCCAATACAATATTTTATAGAGGGCCATCTATAGGATTTTTCCTTGATAAAACTTGCACATTCATACTTGTTCAGTAGTTTTGGTGTGAACTTAAAGATATGATTTAGCATGGTGAGATAAATATTACCATTTAGGGAGCCTTCATTTACCTTCACAAACGTTCGCTATTAACTAGATTTAGAAACATTAGGATGACGGCAGCTTTATAATATGCAATAATGCTTGCAAGCTGGTTACTGATCAAGTATGCTGCTTTGTAAGTCATGGCAGATCTTAGTAAAAGGTGGTAAATGATGGTGCTTTCTGTTTTTGCAGTGCAAGAGAAGAAACAATAGCTGTACTCCAAAGATTTTCATTGGAAGAAACTCCTTGAGGAAGAAGTGGTAGGTTTTTTATGTTCTCTGGCAAATTTTTTGTAGCGTCTTTTGAAAACTCATCTAGGTTTGGATGGTTAAATAAGCACTTGATTCACCTGTAGGATTTTTTCTACTTTTTTATTGGAAGTATTCATTGCACATATTTGAGTTTTGATTATGCTTGAGACTCTGGCTTTTGATCCTCTAATATAAAGTGGTTCAGGTCTACATTACATATGTAGGATAGATTCGCCATAATAGACATCAGTATACTTGATCAACAACCCCATTAAATAAATAAAAGAAACTAGTAAAATATGATCTTGAGCTAAACAGGTAAAACCTTACAAGCTCAGTAATTGAGTTTCATGAACTAAACTTAGACAAGGAAACTATATATTAGTATGGATAATAAGCATATGCTAGAGCTTTCATGTCATATTTCAATACATCCGCATAGATCACAAAACTAAAAATATAACTATGACTACATAACTTTTATCCCTAATACTTGGTTCTAATAGTAGTATGGATGATTTAACGTGAAAGAGAAAATTGTTTAGATTCTTTTACCCTCAGAGAAAGTTTTTTTTTTTTTGATAAATGGACTGCTCAAAGGTAAAAGCGACAAAAAAAAATTTTCACTCAGGGAATCTATCTGCAACAATAGAAGTACCGGGGTCTATCTGCTATATTGGGGAATACTACAGGGGTCTATTAATGGATTAAAGAGGATTTCTGGATAATAATCAAGGCACAAAGATGGTGACTGAATAATTCAAGGGCTAACAATGCCCTGGGTTTTAATAGGTTCTTCTGCATCACTTCTTCTATTATTAGAAATAAACACTCCAGCATTCTTTTAGCTGGTTTATTTGGCATATGTTTTTGCATTTCTCAATAAAAGTTGTTTTGTGTTCTTAGCACGAAAGGTGTTAGATATTGGTGTTGTGAACACTATTCTACATTATTCATTAAACTCTGGCCATGATTCGCCTTAATACTTTGGTTGTGCTAGCCTCTGCAACTTGAATTCAATCCGATATTGTTGTGCTTTGTTTTTTTATTCAAGTTAAGATGAAATATTTGTGCTGCTTGGATAAAAAGTACTATGTAACGCCATGTTCTTATATTTCTGTTTCCTTACAGTGAGAGGTGGATTATTTCCCCGTTTATTTTCACGAGTATATAGTTTAGTTCCGTGCTTCTGTTAATTTTTTTTGTAAAAACTTTTTTTGACCCCCCAATTATTTCCAGCAGGTGGTTAATGCATGATAGAGATGTTACTTGGGAGCAAGGAAGTCGTTGGTAATGGAGAAGCTTCTCCTGGGGAAAAGTATAAAATTTGCTTCCAACAATTGTTTGGTCAAAAAAAAAAAAAAATGTTCCCTTTGCATTTCGACATGCAACTTGCTAAATTAAATTTGTAATGCAACATGAAAATGTGGGATTTACTTCTTCACCGATGTTTAAGTTGAAAATGGCGAAGTATTCTTCTTCTACATTGTATTATTTTCTTGGAAGAAAATTTGTCACGGTACTTGTAAGTTTCATAGACAGCTGTCTGTCTTTATTTCATAATGTGCTGTTGTAGAAGAATATGGACTAAAATAATCTTTTCTTTTCCTTAATTTAAGAACTTTAGCAGAGTTCGGTGCATATCATTAAAATGAATTGTTTACATTTTGGTACCCTGTGACATGCACGAATGATCTCGTGTTCTATGTATCTACATGATTAATCCCGATGTCACTGAGCGAGACAGCACGGATAACCTTAATGAAAGCAATGTTAAGTTTTACTTTGGGTTACTTGTGTAATCTATGTCAGTAATTTCAATTTTGTTCATGTAAATACACGAACCTCAGGGTTACATGTGTAATTATACTATACCACAGGGTACCAGAACATGGATAATCCTATTAAAACCGAGTTATAGCCTTAATCGTAGGATTAGAACCAATTGCTTTGAGGAGGCCAGCCGATAAGTGTTAACGGGTCCGGTCGGATCCCAATTCCGACGAGACCTGCCCCCCCCC
>BQKN01061980.1:90082-158566 GCA_022839385.1 Asparagus kiusianus
AGAGAGAGAGAGAATCTTGGGTAAATTTCCCTTGAATTGAATATTGAGTGTGCACATATATTTATACAAGTAGAGGAGTATGAGGTTTGTTCTCCCAAGCAATGTGGGACTAAAACCCACTACAATACACTATTATCAACATCGCGTTTGGTGATTTTCAGGGTTTTTGTGATCTAAAAATCCCAACAGTTTTGTCTCATATAAGGGGAGCTCAAACTATGGAGACATCCTTGAGCATAAAATCATAACCTCAGTTCTCATCACAACTTCGACATTTCGATGTAATGACAAGGTTCTTCGACATTCTTAATTGGAGATAATTAAGCTAGTTGTAACACGTGCATTCTAATACATCTGCAACCAACTAAAGATTATACGGCATGAAAAGATAATCTAATAAATTTTTAACACATTATATATTTTCTCGTTATACAGGGGGAAAACATTCAAACATGAAATCTTTTTATCTAGCCATAGTTGGGTTTAGTGATAATTCAATAGAATAGACTATCGTTATATGACAATTTGCCGTAGCTTATTATTAGCAACTTTACACTTTTGGACCTATTATGGGCTCCAGCCTCCAGCGTCAGTGACATACCAAAGGGAGAAAGAAACAAATAATCATACAGTCTCACGTTGAGAGATTTTTTTTGTTTTTTGACTTTAGTGACAAATATTTTGGCAGCTGCGACAACTACACATTATAATAATGATTCAGGATGATGATTGTCGGCGTTTTCGGGTTGCAATTTGAGACGATAGATTACGCTTAGCTTTATGTCAAATTATGCTTCTAATCATGAATCTTGTGGGCCATCGTGAAGAGATTGCCCGCTATGTTAATTAGGTTCTGTTTAGATATCATGATGGTTTATTAATTTTTTGGTAATTTTTATTAAAGTAAAATATTATTTGTTTAAAATTTATAGTGTTTTTTAAGCTAAATCATTCTCAAATAAAAAACACAGCACTTGTTTCAAAACACATTTTAGGTGTTTTAAGTTTAATGCTTTTGTTTTTGAATTTGAGGAGGTGTTAACATATTATATTAAATATAATTAATATATAGTTATTGTCGATGTGGTTATTATGTTATATTACATTATACTATACTATTTATAGTTAATCTAGTATATTAAAAATATTTATTAAATACTATAACATATATTATATAATAATATAATAACATATTAAATTCTAGCATTAATATATTGATATTGCATTATGTAATACTAAATAATAATAAAATATAATTTTTAACTAATAAAAAATAATAAAAATTTATTGATAATAAATAATAATATAATAATATACTATACAATATATAATCACTATAATATTTTTAAATATTTAATAAATAAATTGTAATAAACTAACAATCCTAAAATATTATATAATAATAATATATTTAATAATAAGACGATAATATATTATTATTATTATATATTGTATTATAAAGGGAAAATATATAAAATATTAATATGTCATATAACAAATAATATAGTATATTATGAAGTAAAATAATTTTTAATACTAAAATAAATTATTATATTATGAATATATTATTTTTACATTAACATCATAAATTATTAATATATTATTAAAGTATTATTAATAAACTCTAACATTTTAGAAAGTATAATATATTATATAATATTATAATATTTATAATATATTATTTATTAATAATATACTAGTTATAACAAAATAATAACATTATTATTAATATTATATTATATTAATAATAGTATAATATTATATATAATAAAATAATATTATTTTAAAAATATCATATAATAAATAATGATAACAATTTGATATACCAAAATAATTAATACATTATTATTTAAAAAAATATGTAATAATTATAATATAATATAACACATTAAAGTACAATATGATATTATAATACATTATATAATATTATATTATATTATATTTAATATTTATATTATTATAATAACGCAAACTAAATATTATAACATTTTATTTATAATATATTTTATTATAATTAATATATAATATATTAATAATATGTTTAATATTAATGTTTTAACGTGTCAAACTGGTGTTGACAAAAAACACTTAACGTGATATTTTGAAAATATTTTAAGGGGAAAACACAATACCATGATGTTTTTTTTTTTACAAAAAAAGGAAAACGCTATGGTATCCAAACGAAGCCTTAATCGTTATATCCAAATTGAGTAGCCAAATAGTTGAGATCCTCAAAGTATTAACTTAGTAAGGATCTCCTTCATAGCTCAATGAACTTTATTTCCAAACATGAAGAGATATGATGATGTTTATTTTGAGCTCCACCGTTTCTCCTCTACAAGCACTTGAAAGTAAAAGCTATCATATGAATTTTTTAGGGGCATCTACGAATGTTCTTCACTGCCATTTTAATTACACAATTAAATGATATACAGATGATTGTGATTAAACAATTAGAAAGGAGAGACTTCGTTTTGAAAAGGATTTGTGTCTATAAAAGAAGCATAAAGTGCAAGTAAATTTTTTTTAATTACTGCATTAGTAAGGGCACGCAATTGTACCGGCTACCAACATATTTTGTGGCTGTTTTGCTCACTACATATAATTTGCAGCTGTTGTGACTTTCGCACATGTACTTGTTATTGTAATTTCTTAGTATAATTTTGAAAGGATAAATTGCAGATAACTTCTCCTCTTCCATACGTTCAGCAACGCTTACGACTTCCTCAATTATTTTATTAGAATTTACTACTTAGTAGGGGTGCTAATTAAACCCTATCCGTATCCAAGAAAATATCTGTAACCGTATCCGTTAGGATACGAATATGGTTACTCAAATCTATAACCGATAGGATATGGTTACGGATATAGTTTTGTAGTAAAATATCCGTATCCGTATCCGAAATATCCGAATACATATTAGTCATACTCTTACGATAGTTTCGATTCTTAGATTATCGATTTGTGGTTAATTTTGATGATCAAGATGTCTAATCTTAATTTTTCAATTATAATGGACATATTAACAAATTCTTTTGTATCACATGAACTATGTTTTTCTCAATACTATCTAGTTTTCTCATATCTGTTTTGTATCTACATGCATATCCGCTTATATATCCGCATGTATATCCGTAACCGTATCCGATTTTAGCAGATATGGTTATAAATTTTTCTACCGAGGTATATCCATATCCGTATCCATATCCGTATCCGAGATGGATAAGCTGATATGGATATGATAAGCATCATATCCGAGCCGTAGCCGGACCGAATGCACCCCTACTACTTAGGATGGAGAGCGGTGGTTAATTATCTGCAATATTTTTTTCTTAAAACTTTCAATCAAATGATGTTAAGTGTCAGTAAAATAGTTGATGAATGGTAAGTGCGGATGAAAATCTAGCTAAGAGGGAGTATTTGCAATCTACCCAATTTAAAACTTAACTGCTGTTTGCAACCACATTTGTAGTTGAAATTGCAAATCACGCCTCTTTGATGCTCAAAAGATTAGAATTGTCACTTCTGTTCAAATTTGTTGTAGCCATCAGTTGCAACTGCTATTATTATTTTTACTTGCATTGAAACAAATAAGTCTTGGAGTAGTAAGAAACCTCATATCGTTCCAACTACATACAAAATTTAAAGCCTTGTTTGTTGCTAAGGATATGTGTGATTTGAAGTGTTGGAATCTAATATAATTCCATTTACATCCAATTTTTAAAAGTCTCATTTGGTTGGATGTTGTTGCGACGCTAATAAATCTATACAACAAAATAAGCCAAAAATGGTGCTGCCGTAACAACATCTGAGTTCAAGAGTAACCAACAACGAGAGTTACAGACTGAGACATGATGTTGCAAAACACTTGTTTGTTTCAACCACTCTCGACCAAACACATTTTAAATAAAATTATAAAAATGAAATAAGTCAAAAATAGAAGTAGTGAAATAACATTCAGAATATCCCACCCGGGCAAACTTCAAAACCAACCGCTAAAGCGCACGCTATTTTCTCTCTCTTTTTTTTCTTTTCCTGCTTTTGTTTTCGTTCGAAGGGCATGCGAGTGCGGCCGAAGCTCCCAAACTGACTCCACCCGCTTTCCCCGTGGGACCCGCATCAACCGCCACTGTTTGCTTCCCACGAACTGCACCCGCGCGCGTTCCCCGTGACTGTTATTCTCACCCCCCCCTTTCCCCTCCGGGTGGACGGGACGGCGCGAATTTACTATTTTACCCTCGCGACCGCTACACGCGCGAATCCTCTCTCAGAGGAAAAAGGCGCGGGCATCCTCGGGCTTCGAACCCCATCAGGAACGACTCCGTTCGTTGGAAGTTCTCTCGGGCCTTTGTCGCGTTCCTCGAGATTCGCGCGCGATGAACATCAGCCGTTGGATGGACGTCAATGCGTGCTGCGGGTGGTCTGAATTTCAAGGGACTAAAAAGTGAGCGATACATGTCAATTCAAGTTGTTACTTTTTTTAAGGGGTAGGAACTAAAGTTACACAAAGAGAATGTTGCTCAGAACTAAAGTTATTATCCAATATAGCAATAACCTAATAAATAATGAAAAAGGTCTTCACCAGGCTTTCATCTTTTTATCAAGTTATTTTATTATTTTTCCTGACCTATATTTTTAGTTTCCTTTACTTTCATAATAGCCTAAATGACCAAATTGGTGTTTTTAGTAGGACACGTTTTTATGGTATGGTATTTTTATTTTCTTCGATAAAATTAAGGTATTAGTACTGGATTTCTGTTTGCAATAAGACATGAATGCTTGCTGTCGACGAAGAAGACCATCACGTAACCTTTTGCGAACCGTTTTAAACTCTCATGTGAAAGTGACTAAATGATATGACATTTAAAAATGATAATTGACAGTCTAAATTTTATGGGATTTGTTTAAAATTTGCATATTTTGAAGTTTTTTATTTTAAACTGAGCATAAATATTGACAAATGTCTCACAAAAAGGTCATGTGATGGTCATATGATGCTTTTGCACCATATTCTTAGCAAGGACAAGTATTCATGTCTTATTATCAGCAGAAATCAATATTAATACCTTAATATCGTGGAATAAAATAAAATTTCATATCGGAAATCGTGTCTTACTAAAAATACCAATCTGATACTTTAGACCCTATTTTCTTTTACTAGTTTGCAACAAGGTAGTAAATATGCAACAATGGCCTAAATTGCAAACTAAGAAATTATAAGGGTTTTAAGTGAAAAATCAAGGAACACAGTGAGGTAAGAATGTTTCAGTTGCCGCCTCAAAAGAGACCGGAGCTCTCTAATCTCTTTAATTAATGCTTCTAATTAATCTCTCCCTCTCTCTTGTCGCTTTCTTACCCCCAAATGCTTAAATACCCCCAAAATTTCAATTTAAAACCTCTTGTAATTCTCATTTTCCTCTCTCTCTCTCTCTCTCTCTCTCTCTCTCATATTTCGATCTCTAGGGTTTTCTATGCGGATAAATGCATCGTGCGTCTCGAGAGAAGAGGGGAAGCAGCAGCAGATCGCGATGCAGAGAGAAGAGGGCGATCGTGGATCCTGATATCGTCGCGGTGGAGCGAGTTCAGAGAGAAGGTTTGATCTCTGTTACTTTCAAAATTTGAGTGAAAATGTGTGTTTTTTTTTGTTGAACCTGATTTGGTTTAGCGGAGAATTTGGGAATTGAGGTTCCAAAGAATTTTCTGGTTTGAAATTTGAACAGAGAGAGATTTAGTGATGGTGTTTGATAAGTTGATTACAAATTTGTAATTCATTAATGGATTGATTCGTAGATTTTTTTTTTAAGCAGAGTTTGAGCTTGCCTGTTACTCCTTTTTTTGTTCTTTCTTTAAAATGTGATTTCTTTTTTGAAATTGATTTGGTTTTAGTGGAAAACTGGGGAATTGAGGTTGGAAAGAAATTTTCTTTTTAGAAATTTAAATTTTCGGATTGAACAGAGAGAGGTTTAGTGATGATACTTGGTAAGTTTATTAGAACTTTGTAATTAATTAATGGGTTATCTACAATTTTTTATGTTAAGCAAATTTGAGCTCGTCTGTCACTTCCTTTTTGTTCTTTTTCGAAAAAAAGTGATTTCTTTTTTGAATTTGATTTGGTTTTAGTGGAAAATTGGGAAATTGAGGTTGGAAAGAATTTTCTTTGAAGAAATTTAAATTTGTGGTTTGAACAGAGAAGGGTTTAGATTAGAATTTTGGAATTCATTAATGGGTTATCTATAGTTTTTTTTTGTATGCTAAGCAGATTTTGAGCTTGTCTGTCGCACCCCTTTTGTTTTAAAAAAAATGAGATTTCTTTTTTTTTTTTCAAATTTGATTTGGTTTTAGTGCAGAATTGGAGAATTGAGGTTAGAAAGGATTACGTTTAGAGATTGAAAACTGTAATTTGAAGAGAGAAACTTTAGTGATCCGATTTAGTAAAATTAATTAGAAAAATAATTCAGGGGCTAATTTATAGATTTTTTAGAGCAAATTTTGAGCTTGTCCGTCTCTCCCTTTTTGGTTTAGTAAAATGTGATTTGTGTGTGTATGTGTGTGTGTGGCGAAATTTGATTTGGTTTTAGTGCAGAATCGGGAAATTGAGGTTGGGAAGAATTTCCTGTTTTGAAATTAAAATGTGGTTTGAAAAGAGGAGCTTTAATGATGACATTTGGTAAAGTAATTAGAAATTGTAATTAATTAACGGGTTAAGTTATCCATTTTTTGTAAGCTAGTCTGGCTCTCCCTTTTGGTCCTAAAATATGATTTTTTTATTTAAAAGTTGAAATTGATTTGGTTTTAGTGAAGGAATTGACCTCTTGGAATTTTTTTTTCTTCCCCTGAAAGTTCTGTTTAGAGAGTAAAAATTGTACTTAAAGAAGCTTTAGTGATGACACTTGGTAAGGTAATTAATTAACAGCTTAATTTATTAACAAGATTTATTCTGATCCTTTTTTTCTTTTTTTAATTTGGGTTTATTTTTTCATTGATTATGGCTTTTCTACAAATAACTCCTTTACTTCAAGTGATCTTTGGTACTGCTCGTGTTTGATTTTTTGCATTGGAGTTTTGCTTCTCCAACATCTCGAGCAATTTGGTGACACTTTTTGATTTTTTATATAATGAGTATTTATTCTGTTGGGGCGACACGCCCACTCGCCGCGGAAGCAAATCACATCGAGAAAAGCCTTGACTTTTGTTTTTCACAAAACTCAAGCCAAACTCGATGTTCCTGTTTCGATATGAAACAAGAACAAAAGTGAATATCTCAGCGAGGTGAGATATACACTCTTCCCGATATCAAATCTAGATCTGAATATCGAGGGAACGACAAGCAATGACAAATACACAGAGAACAATAAAGAAGACATGAGATTTACGTAGTTCGACAAACTTGCCTACGTCCACGGAGAAGGGGGGAGAAGGGAGATTTCACTATGATGAAGAACACCAACGACTTGCACAACCCACAAGCTCGTCCCAAAGACGAGGCTTTGATTTTACCCAAGAGAAGATGACCTCTTTTTTGTACAATCTCTCCAAGCACTCTCTCTTTTCTCTCTTCACGATCTCACTTTTTTCAGATCTGAAAAACTCTCTTTTCGTTGATGACAGTCCCCTTACTCTCCTAAAAAATCCTAGGAATGAAGTTCCTATTTATATCAAGAAAACAGGGTCCAAAACGAAAACAACCCGCTTGCTCCGGTTACGTCCGAGACACCCGAGGTGTCTTGGGTGCCTAGACACTTCAGGGTGTCTCGCGCTCACAATTCTCCACCTCGTACATCATTTGATAAACCTTAAATTTTGGACAGAAGAACACCGCGAACATCACAAGAGAGATCTGAAACACTAAACCAGGCAAAAAAACCAGCTGCACCATTATATCATGGCTGTCTACGTACCCTCTGACCGAGATCAAGCTAATCATAGTTCTGCACATTGTTCTCTATATAGTCTCCACCTCACCCCATCACCGTCCCGAATGGCCATGCACTCTTAGGCAGATCAACACGGGCTGATATGAGGTAAGTCCAAACAATGCTGAAACTTACTACCTGCCACCTCCTTGGTCAACATGTCTGTGAGATTCTCATTTGTGCACCTTCATGAGAGAAATATCACCTTCCTCTATGACATCCTGTATAAAATGATATCTGACGTCGATATGCTTGGTACGAACATGATGAACTTGATTCTTAGCCAAATGAATCACACTCTAGCTATCACACCACAAGTTCGCATACTCCTGCTCAATCCCCAAACCATCTAAAAGATCCCACAACCACAATGCTTCCTTCACTCCCTCTGTCATGGTCATGTACTCTGCTTCTGTTGTAGAAAATATTACTATAGCCTGTAACATCGATCGCTAACTAACTGGAGCATCATGTATTCTGAACATATAACCAGTAGTAGATCGTCGTCTATCTAGATCGTCCGTATAATTTGAGTCTACAAATCCATCAATCTGACACGTATCTCCAAAAACACAAACCCGTATCAGCGATACCCTTCAAATATCTCAGGACCCATTTCACTTCTTCTCAATATGCCTCTCCGGATTCGTCATGAACCTACTGACCACACTGACTGCCTGTAGAATATCTGGACGTGTACACACCATTGCGTACATTAAATTGCCAACTGCGCTAGCATAAGCTACACGTTTTATGTGTGCCTTCTCTTCTGTTGTAGTGGAAGATTGTTTACGTGAGAGCCTAAAATGTGAAGCCAATGGAGTCACCACTGATTTAGCACTTTGTATCCCAAACCTTACGATAATTCGCTTAATATAGCTCTTCTGACTCAAGAACAATCGTCGATTCACCTGCTCTCTTCAAATCTCCATACTCAGTATTTTCTTAGTAACGCCCATGTCTTTCATCTCAAATTCTTTACCAAGTTAAGATTTTAACCTATCTATCTTCACCTTGCTTATCGAAGCAATAAGCATGTCATCTACATACAAAAGAAGATAGATATAATTACTTTCACGAAGTTTTTGAATATAAACACAACAGTCATAATCACTTCTGGAAAACCCATGTTTTAGCATGAAGAAGTCAAATTGCTTGTACCACTGCAAAGAGATTATTTCAATCCATAGAGTGGTTTCCTTAAGCGACATATATGCTACTCCTTATCCTCAACCTTGTAACCTCAGGCTGATACATATAGATTTTCTCCTTCAAGTCTCCGTACAAGAAGACTGTTTTGACATCGAGTTGTTCTAGCTTAAGATCACAATGAGCAATAATACTCAATAGCACCCGAATAGAAGTGTGTTTCATCATGGGAGAAAAAATCTCATTGTAATCTAGACCCTTTTTTTGTGCAAACCCCTTACCCACTAGTCTAGTCTTATACCTTGTATCGCCAAGCTCGGAAGGATCATCCTTTCTCTTGTACACCCACTTACAACCGATAGCTCTTCTCCCTACGGGGAATGAGACTACCTCTTATGTTTGGTTCTTCCGGAGAGATTCCATCTCTTCCTTCATCGTAACCAACTCTCACTTATCTCTACCCCGAATAACTTCTTTGAATATGATCGGCTCATCATGCTCCATCGAGAGTACGTACTTAACCAAATTTATCTGGCCATAGTGCTTCAGAGACCGAACTAACCCCAGCTTCTGAACCTGCTTGTATGCTTGTCTTGGCCTAGTGGAAGCTAAACTGTCTTTGAGCTGCTGCTGTTGTAGTGCTTGTATATTTTCTTACTGAACCTCCTCCCGTTCAAGCTCATCATCACTCTTTTCCCGAGTGTCTCCATGATCCTCCTCTTGAACACGACTAGAACCTAATTGGTCCTTAGGTTCTATGTTAATCACCTGGGACTTTAAAGTCTCAACAGTCTCAACACCATCATTCTCGAGCGCCCTAGCTTTTGATAAAACTATCATAGATTTCTCATCAAAGGTAACATCTCTGCTAATCACGAACTTAGAAGTTTTTGTACACTAAAGACGATAGCCTTTTACGCTTTTGCATACCCCAAGAACATTGCCTTCTTGGCTCTCGCGTCAAGCTTTCCCTCGTTCACTTGGTAGTAGGCTGAACATCCAAAAATTCTGAGCCTATCATAATCTGCATGCTCTCCTGACCATACCCGATAGGGTACATCACCATCCAATGTCAAATGTGAAGAACGATTTACTATGTAACAAGCTGTAGCAATCGTTTCTGCCCATTATTCTTTACCCAAACCAACATATGATCACATACTCATTATTTTCTCCCGTAATATACAATTCAGTCTCTCTGCGACTCCATTTTGTTATAGAGTAGACCTAACTGTTCAGTGTCGAGCAATACTCTCCTGATCACAAAATTTCTTGAAAGTACCTTCTGTATACTCTGTACCGTTATTAGATCTCAATGTCTTCAAATTTTTGCATGTTCTGTTCTTAATCATTGCTTTCCACTTTTTGAATATCTCGAATACCTCATTCTTATGCTTAAGAAAATAAACCCAAGCCTACCTGGAACATTCATTTATAAACGAGACAAAATACCTGAAACCGCCCTTGGAAGTTGTCGGAGCCGGACCCTAAACATCTGTATGCATATAGTCTAATATACCTCTGCTATTGTGCTTGCTTTTCAGGAACTGAACCATGTGCACCTTTCCGTACACACAATCCTCGCAGAAATCCGTGTAATGTTTCTTCATGTTCTTCAGCAAACCTTATCAAGCAAATCTAGATCCTTTTCTGACATGTTCCCAAACCGTCTATGTCATAATCGAGTGTGCTCACATGGGTCTTTACCACTTTCATCAGTTCTAACTGCTGCATCTCCTGTCACTGTCATATCCGAGAGAGTATATAGGTTACCATGACAAATGTCC
Organism: Asparagus kiusianus; assembly: GCA_022839385.1. Taxonomy (NCBI): domain Eukaryota; kingdom Viridiplantae; phylum Streptophyta; class Magnoliopsida; order Asparagales; family Asparagaceae; genus Asparagus; species Asparagus kiusianus. Next base: position 100,932 of record BQKN01061980.1, read on the forward strand.
TTTATCACTACCAAGGAACCTCGAATAACCTTTTTTACTCCGTTATCTGTAATTATCTTGCAACCACCAGAGACCAAAACATCAAATGAGATAAGATTTTTTTGCAAGTCGGGTCATACCTCACATCCGTTAGGGTTCTGACCAGTCCATCATGCATCTTGATTTTGATATCACTAAGCCCCATTATTTTACAAGCATGGTTATTCTCCATCAATACAATTCCACCATTAATGCTCCTATAGACAGTAAACCACTTCCTATTTGGACACATATGGTAAGAGCAACCCGAATCAAGAATCCACTTACCGGAGATATCTTTACCGCACGTAACAGAATATCATTTTTTTTCGTTCCCTTCCTCTGAAACATAGCTCGCCTCTTCCTTGTTTTTTTCTTCTCTTGTTTTTCTTATTGTTCTTCTTCCTACCTATTCTCTTATTAGAACAATCGACCTTGAAATACCCAAGCTCACTGCATTTGAAACACGGTTTTCTTGCAAGAGGTCTTAATTTCGATTTAGACTTTTCTCCCTCGTCTTTTCCTCGCTCATTGCTCCTTTCTTTTACAAACAATCATTGTGTTTGCTCCTTATTATTACTAGTAGTCATGTCACTAGTTGTAATTTTTCGAAGTCATCCGCTAGAAGTGATGTTCTAGTCTAATCCATCTTCAAATAATCACCTACAAGCATCAATATTTGTATCAGGTTCTCATAAAACTTTGGTAAAGAAAGAAGTAGCAGAAGTACTTGATCATCGTCTTCTACTTTCACATCAATGTCCTTTAAATCCGATATGATCCTATCGAACTTATTGATGTACTCCCGGATTGATGAGCTTTCCTCTATTTTGCAAGTACACAATTTAAATTTCAAGTAGATCCGATTTGTTAGATTCTTCGTCATGAATGTACTCTTTAACTTTGACCACACACCCATAGCTGTAGGCAATAAAAATTACCTTTAATCCTTATCAGAGAAGTTCAGAACAAAACGGTTAAAACCTCGTCCGAAATAGCAAAAAGAGAAAAAACACTGATATCTCTTAAACCGGAAGGAATTTGGCGAAACGGAGGAAGCGAACCAAAGCCTTCATCTAGGTTCGGATGGCTCCGTCTCGTCGAGATAAGCGATTTTCATATATAATTCGTCCAATTCCGACTTACGGTTTGAAAGTTACGGCCTATTCTTCGATCCATGCTCAGGAGCTCGCCTAACGGCTTGAAGCTCGCCTGCAGACCCAGGTCCGCCTGCAGTCCCCAGCTCGCCTAAAGGCTAGAGCTCGCCTAACATTTTGAAGTTCGCCTGCACGAGCAAGCTCGCTTACAGACCCAAGTCCGCCTGCAAGCTCGCCTGCAAGCTCGCCTGCAGTCCCAAGTTTGCCTACAGTCCCAAGCTCGCCTGCAGACCCAGCTCGCCTGCAAGCTCGCCTGCAGACCCAAGTCCGCCTGTAGTCCCAAGTTTGCTTGCAGTCCCAAGCTCGCCTGCAGATCCAGCTCCCCTGCAAGCTCGCCTGCAGACCCAAGTCTGCCTGCAGTCCCAAGCTCGTCTACAGACCTAGCTCGCCTGCAGACCTAGCTCGCCTGCAAACCCAAGTCTGTCTGCAGTCCTAAGCTCGCCTGCAGACCCAAGTCTGCCTGCAGACTCGCCAGCCCACTGTCAACTACCCATTTGGAGTATGGGAACAGTCGTATCAGTGGTCAGATCCCCTGTTTCAAGGGAGGAAGCATGGTGTTCCTCACCCAGGTACTAGGTACAGCCAGGGACGACTACAAGAATATGGCAGCTGACCCCCTCACCTATACTAGTGGTCAAATCCTACAATTCAAGGGATAGCCCATGCCATCCCTTGCCTATTTAAAGCCATCTTCAGCCAGCAACAAGGGGATTGGCTGCTGCTTACTCGGCTGGCTAATCTTCCAAAGGTTGAACCTTGGCTTTTGCTAAAGGCTCCCTCATTTGAAGAGACTCGTCGGAACTCTCCGATTTGAGGCTCTCGGGTAGACTCGAACCCACTTACATCGGACCTACTACTGCGTACTGAAGCTCCAGCAGCAACTTCGATCGGATCGTCCAAGGGAAGCAAACTCGGTTGAGAACCGAGGGAGGCGTTCTATCGCTACTGAAGACCCCACGTTAAACAAGGAGGGTATTCCCTCCGCTTCTGTTATAAATATTTGATTATTAGTTTATAATAAGCTGTTTTTATCAATACAAACGAGATCCCTGTTTCAGGAGATCAAAATTTACACCTACAATAGTCGTTGCCTCTCCATCCTCCAAGAAAGCTACATTCCTCTTAAGACATAGGATAATCGATGCTCGTGCTTCGAGATTTAACTCTTCCTAATTCTCATTAGACATATGTTTATACTTCTTTTTCCTTCCTGCCAAAGCATTGTGTAATTTCTGCGAAATCAACGAATTTTTCATTTGCATCTTCCAATAAGAAAAATCATTCTTCCCATTGCATTTTTCAATCTCATACTTTTTAACTTTAACTGTTTTACTGATAGACGCCATTCTTCGCTTGTTTTAGTAAATCCGCTTCTCTCAGGAATTTCAACAAACACATTGTGTGCACCACATAATAACCAAGCACCACCTCAAATCGGAAGCTCTACCACCCTTAATCTGAATAAGGGCTCTGATACCAATTGTTGGGGGGTCACGTCCACTCATCATAGAAGCAAATTATCTCGAGAGGAAGCCCTGACTTTTGTTTTTCACAAAACTCAAACTAACCTCGATGTTCTTGTTTCGATATGAAACAAGAAGAAAAGTGAATATCTCAGCGAGGTGAGATATATACTCTTCCCGATATCAAATCTAGATCTGAATATCGAGGGAACGACAAGCAATGACAAATACACAGAGAACAATAAAGAAGACACGAAATTTACGAGGTTCGGCAAACTTGCCTACGTCTAAGGGAGAAAGGAGATTCCCCTATGATGGAGAATATCGACGATTTGCACAACCCACAAGCTCGCTCCAAAGATGAGGTTTTGATTTTACACAAAAGAAGATGACATCTTTCTTGTACAATCTCTCCAAGCACTCTCTCTTTTCTCTCCTCAAGATCTCACCCTTTTTTAATTTGAAAAACTATCTTTTCGTTGATAATAGCCCCCTTACTCTCCTAAAAAACCCTAGGAATGGAGTTCCTATTTATATCAAGGAAACAACGTCCAAAACGAAAACAACCCGCCTGCTCCGGTTGCGCTCGAGACACCCCGGGGTGTCTCGGGTGCCGAGACACCTTGAGGTGTCTCGCGTTCACATATTCCTTTATCTTTCTTCTTTCTTGAGTGCTTCATTACAAGTTTGATTTGTGATTCTTTTCCTCTGACATTCAGTAAGTTGTAATTTTTGGTAAACTAAAACATATTTTAATTTGACGTCTTATTGATATTTGCTCCATTAAACTGTTAATTCTTATAATAATCATACTTTCTTTCTATTTAATATTTTGTCCTTTGAAATTGGGTGAATATCTTTGTCTTTCCATGTTATTGCTACATCAATAGGAAGATGGTTTGGACTATTCTGTGCTTTTGGCTTAATTTTGGTAAAGTAAAATATAAATTTATCTCAAAACTTTGCCATTGATTCTTATTTATTTATTTATTTCCGTTGCAGTTGTTTTATTTAAATGACATTGGTCATCCTTTTGTTATTGTTGCTTAGCACAGTTTTTGTATTTCAATTTGTCATTTCAGATTCTAACTATTTCTTGAGTTGATTCTTGCATTGAATATGGCTTTTCTTGACGTAATTCCTTTAATTTAAGTGATCAGTGGTTCTTCACGTGCCTAATTTCTGTTGCAGTTTTGGCACTTCAGAATATTTAGCTTTTTGGAGTTATTTTCCTTATTTTAAATAAAAGTAAAATTGTTTCTTCTTTACCCCTTTACCTATTCTTTCTTGAGTGCTTCATTGTAAGTTTACATTCATGATTTTTGTTTTCTCTTTTACATTCAGTAAGTTGTAAGTAATTTGGGCAGCTTCTAATTGGACTTAATTTAGAAAACTGTTCAATGATTCTTAAAGTCTTTCCAACATTATTGTCATTTGTACAATAATCAATATTTTTTATTTAATGTTTTCTCTGGTGGGTGCTTACTCTTGTTTTCTCCAGTTCATCTCCACTTCAATATGAAAAATGGTCCAGGACATTTTGTGTTCTTTGGTCAATTTTGGTAAATTAAAATAAACTTAAGCTCAAAAATTTGCAATTGATTATTTTTTCATAGCAGTTATTCTATTTTGAATGACACAATGTATCTGTTATTTTTTTATTCCCATCACATTTTTTTAATATAATTTGTTGTACCAGATTCTACTTTTTTTGGAGAACTTTTTGGACAGATCTATTTAAATAAAGATTTTGTTACGTTTTCTTTCTTCCTCCTAGTTCGATTGATTGATTGATTAGTAACCAAGAAGATCAAGCTACAGTTTTCTTCTTCTAGTAGACCTTCACTAAATTAGTAGTAAATGATTCTGGCAGTTCACATGATGCTGACTGATATTAGTTTTTTTTATCTTGGGCTTAGGTTATGATTGTCTCAATGAACTACTCTCTTATGAATACATCTACTTACTTATGAATATAATAAGGTGTTATTTATCTGAGCCTTGTTAATCATCTCTTCATCTATTTCAATTGCTGGGACGTTTTCTAAAGTTAAAGGTCTGTAGCCATGTTCCATTTGTTAAGTAACTTCCTTAGTGGAGTTTAGCAAATGATGATCCTGTTCTGTTTTATCTGAAGAGAAGTCTTCTTTCTTTCTACTTTTCTCTGTTACTACTTCTGTGAATTTATTCCATTGGTTTAACTTTTTTTGTTTTCTTTAAACAATTGCTTTTTTGATATTGAAGCTAATTTGGTTCTACTTTTTTCTAGTGTTTTTAAATATATAAAATCAGTAGCTTGGTGCCCGTTATATTTATTGTAAACTTTGAGCACAACGGGTTGCTCTTTCTCCTTTTCAGTTAAAACCATAACCTTCATTTTCTTTGTTATACCTTGTATATTTCTTTCTTGTTTCAACCTTTGTTTCTGTGTTGTGTTTTAATTAACTGGAGAATTGCCTTTTTGTTTGAAAGAGGAAGAACTCTTCAGTTTTTCGGGCCTAAGTTGCTGCTTTTCTTCCTGGAAATGCTCCTGTTCCAAGTAATCTTTTGATTGTTCTGGGTCTAGTTCTGTTGAATAAATTCATCTCATGGAGCAGTTTTTTAGGATCTTTACCAATCCTTCTTCCTATGACACACACACACACACCAACACGTACATACATACATACATACCTTTAAATGTGTGTGTGTATGTATACACACACACACACACACACAGACACACACATAGATCTTTAATTATTTTCCATAAAGAGAGAACATGGTACAAGTAGTTTGATAGTTTGATAACTTAATAAATCGGTCCAGCAACAGTATATCACGTAATATTGTGCTATTACTTTGGATTACTGTGCTAATACTTTGGATTAAAGTTTGATAACTTTAATCTAGTTTGCAGATATGTTTCTCTTTTGGCCTATGTGCATGACAATTTTACAGTATCTGTTTTAAGTTTGGAAGGCTAAAGGTGTTGATTTTCAGTCATTTGTATTTAAAATGTTTTTCCTGTTCATGTACATCTCATGTTTTCATGAAGCTTCATTCTTTCATAAAAGAAAGCTCTTCCTCTATTGTACTTCATGTTGGCTTTTCTACTACTGGAACTCAATATATGATAACTTTCTATGATTTCTCCATTTGTGCTCGAAGCTATCTAAAATTGTCGTTTTCCTCCTTTTTTAGTGTTTGTAAATCCTGTTCACATGTACATTATATTTTTATTGGGTTATGACTTCTTCGAGCCAATATGCTCCCTCATTTGAAGTGTCTTTTTATATTTCCTTGTATGGGTTGTTGGACTTGTGTTTCTGATCTCAAAGTCGAAGGTTTAAGATCTTTCCTTAAAAAGTTGCTCCACTAAACATCCAATTAACGGAATGCACCTTGCTTGGATTTTTCAAATATCTATTAGCGATTATTTAGGCCAGTTTTGGAAGGAAGCAAATCTTTCTCCAATAAAGGTTGGCAATTAACTTTTGCTAAGCAATAGCTTATTATGGAATTGGTTTGAACTATTCTATCTTAAAGTTGGTCATGTTGCAATTAAATCTTCAGCTCCTTTAACTGAAGTCCTTGCTGCATGTGAGATTCAACAAGTAGTTGCCCAGTTACCTTACTGAATTAGAGAAGCAATGAGGAACATCTAGTAAATGATACCTAGTCAAGCATATTCTACGTAATTTAATAATGGTTTTGTATATTTTCATTGTAGTGAATACTAAACAGTGAACACTATGGCAGTGTTCATAGATAACATTTCTGTAACTATAATTGTGGCTAGCTCTTTTTAGCAAACTATATTTGACAATCTTTTCTTTAATATTTCAAACCTGTGTTTCAGGAAATGTTCAATTGAGAAAGCAAACTAATCTGTCAAAGATAGCATTGGATTTTGCTCCAGGCAGTAGGGTTCCCATTGATGAAGAAAATTTGGTAATTGCATTTTCCCCCCTTTGGCAGGCATATGTATTATGCTTTTCAGATGTATAAAACATTGACATACTTAACTTTGGGCTAAGATAGCTGGGTGTCATTGAATAATGTATAGTAAACACTTGCCTCCTATTATGCTGTGCCGTTTGACTGGCATATTGTTGCTAAGTATTATCTGAAAGAGACCCATGAAATGCGCTGGGATTTTTCCATAACCCCTTTTCCATATGATTTACGAAGCACTGTTTTATTATGATGCTCATTTATAGACTTACATTGATAAATTCTAAAAGCTTTGTATTGTTCAATTTCCCAGTTTGATCCTGAGATCAGACATGACTCATTCAAGAAAGCCAGCAAAACAACGACAACTAGATTAATAAACAAACAACTATCAAAAGAAATGGAAAATAGATGGTCCCCAGCGAATGTGGTTGCACGATTGATGGGTCTTGATGTGCTGCCTCCTGTTTTCACTAGACAGCACAAGGAAAAAGGAAGCAGTATCCAAACGGCGCCATCTGTCGGCTTTCGCGAGAAGCATAGAGTATATGAGGCTTATCCTCTTCAGATGAGTAGTGATGAGCACCCGGAATGCATAGATGTTTTTGAAGTTAATGAAATGTCGAAAGTTGAAAAGCAAAACACTAGGCCACCTTGGAAGAAAATATCAAGCTTGGGACGAAGTGAGGTGGACTTGAGATTAAGTGATATTGACCTGGCTTATGCAAAGAGGTTCATAAATGCAGCCCATCTGTCAGTTGATGATGAATCTAATGATGCATCGGACGAACTTGAAACCAATGAAAGTCGTTTTGTGAGAAATCGCCAAGAACCCAATTCCTTATTCAGAAAACATCTCCAGGATCAAAAGCGTTCCCCACCTCCACACCCAAGCCAAATCACCATTTTAAAGCCGTCAAGAGTTGATAAGTCTGATAAATACTTATCTTATAGACCTGAACCAACTACTGAAAGGTTCTCTCGTTTGCTAAAACGTGACGTGAGCTCTTGCAGGAAGCCTGTACCTGACCTATTTAGTCACTCTCTCAAGGAACATAGCTCCTCTCTCTCATATAAGTCTTCAGAACCATTAAATGAAGGAAAAACTAAAAATCAGTTTCAGATTCCAATTGTTATTCTGAAACCTACTTTGGAGAAGGCCTGGGAAATGATGAAAGCTGTTCCATCTGCAAGATCCCCCGACAATTATCCTTTCAGTCTCAGAAGGCGAAAAAGGATTCCAATATCTAGGAGTTTTGATATTTATGGAGTAGGGAGAGCAAGGCATAGACTATCTGATAGTGTGGAAGTTATGGGACAGAGAGAGAAACATTGCAGAGAAATTGCTAGAGACATTACTAGACGCTTGAAGAGTGCAGGAAGTACTGGTCGTAAAGTGGTAGAATACCAGGAAAAATGCGGGTACAGCAGACATGAAAACTCATGTCATATGTCAGGCATGGAAAATCTGACTCATAAATCAATCTTTGATCAGGTAAACGAGTGTGTTGATAGCCTCGGTGCTTCCTCATCTTATTCGGTTAAGTCTTCAATTAGCAATGAGGCAACAAAACGACTGTCTGATAGGTGGAAGTTGATCCGAAAAATTCAGGAGGTTAGATCTGTTCATAAGGGATATGGCACTCTGGAAGAAATGCTCGTCTCTGATATAGAGATGCCAAGGTTTATTCAGAATGTTTCAGGTGAGAAAGTAACAAGAAATGAGATATATGCAAGATGGGATTTCCCTGTGTGCACTAGTGGAAAGGATGGCTGGAGAAAGGGGAGCTCAAGTAATTCATCTAGTTCAAAATCTCTCCCAAATTCACCATATCTTTGTAGAAACCATACACCTAGCAAAAGAGAGAGGGTTGGAATCAGTGACAGAATTTATCTCCAGAATTTTCCCAATAAGAGTCCAAGTGTTTCATTGGCTAGAAATATGAGTCAGAGGAGACCTTCAGTCCAAAACATAGATTATCTCCATAATGCACGTACATTTTGCAGAGAGGAAAATAAGATGTTCGAAAGGGAAATTCATATGAATTCAGAACGATTGTGCGATAAGATTCATTCAACACACCCTTCTGAAGAGGCTCGCTTGTTTCCTAAACTCTCCAACAGCTCTATTGCTGGAAGTAGCCGTCAAAGTAGTAGCTTAGTTTCCCAACATAAAGATGCCAACTTCCCTGTCTCAGTTGATGATGAGCATGTACAGAATTCCACGGTAATGGAAGCACAAGAGAATGAAGAGTTTTCAGGTGCTGGTTCAGACTATGTTGCGGAAGAGGTTAGCTTTTATATATTCAAGTTTCTTTGAAGTTCTTTTATTCTAATAAAAGTTTGTAAACACTAGATAAAACTGCAAATACACTATAAAACTGAATGATCTGACTGGTTGCAATTTCGTCCCTTTTCCGCATGTTTAAGTTTGCTTATATTTATGTTTTAGTTCCATCTTTCCTTTTAGGAATGCGGATGACAACAAGCATATTGCATTAGTTTCAGTAAATGTTTGAATAAGGATATGCCAAGATTCATGAGCAAGGTAAAGTTTAATGGTCAGATTGATGCATATTTCTCTATGCCAATTTCTTGTTTTTGGTGTAGCATATCTTACGGAGTTCATTTCCCGTTTTTTAATTTTAATTACTCATTTTGGTGAGAAAGCAACAACTAATGAGGAAACTCAATGTGTGTTGAGTTTTTTGTCGAACATTGCCTAACTGGTCACAGGTTTTTAGGAGGTATTTGAATGAACTGACATGCTTCCAGCAGCTCCCAAGTATCTTATATTGTGTCATTAGGCTCATTTTCTATATTAGTTGCTCTGTTTAGCTAGAAGTTCCATTGATGCATTAATATTTTTTCCCTCCCTGTAGCTCCTGCTATGTTGTTTTAGCGCGGAGCTGATGCCAAACAAGGCCTTTAGGATGACTTACATTCATGATATTCTGCATGATTCTTCCTACTAAAAATAATCATGTTTTCCTATGACCCAAATAATGCATATTCTCCACCTTATTTGAAGCTTGCAAATATGTTTTCTTTTAAAGAAAAGGCTAGGGCCTAAATTTTATTGATAGAAAAGAATAATTGGTTTCCAAAGATGAGAATACAAAGAGATAGAGGGATGAGTGTAAACTAGAAACTTGCGTCTGGTCGTCTGCTGCTTCTGTGCAGTAGAAGATGACCAAGCCACAACTCCACCAAGCATGAAGCACTTGCTGACATCTTCTTCAGTCTGACTTTTTTTGTTGAAAATATGCTCATTACATTCTTGCCAAACGAGCCAGCATGTTGCAAGGACCGTACAATCCCAATCATTTCTTCTACTAATGGGGATTGTATCGAGTGCCAAGAAGCCCAGAATTCCTCTATTGAAGTTGGCCAAGATGTGAGATTGAGCTTTATTTTGAAGTATGTCCTTACTGAGAGGGTGAAACATTAATGGAGGAATAAAAGTTGTGAGGTCACTACCATAGTTCCACAAAGCACACAGTTAATGTTGGATCCAATACCTTGTGTGAAAAGATAGTCACTGGTTAGAAGATGGTTAAGATAGATGAGTCACATATCTATTTCGACCTTAAGAGGAGTTAGCTATTTTCCAAATAATGGAAATACCAGGTTAAAAGGTAAATTAGTGTTCACTAAAGAACGGTACAAACAGTTTATGGTGAAGTTGTTCTTGGAAGAAAATTTCCATCTTCTAATGTTTGGCGAAGCCTTGCAAGTGAATTGATGGAGGAGATTAAGCAGAGATTGGAATTTTGGCAGTAAGTGTAATGGCATTTCACTCTTGAAACGGAGGGCCTACATATGTATACCATTCAAGTAAACCCATTCGCAATCAAATGTAGTTGTGGGCTCCAAAGCAAACTCAAATAACTCCGGAAATCTATGTTGTAATGTATCAATCTCTGTTTAATTGTCCAACCCAAACCGCGTGGTCTGACCATGGCCACTCTTAATGGACATATCCACGAGAATGCCGAATAAGCTTTGAGTACACTATGCCAAAAAGGTGAAGCATAACCATTGATACAAGATACAAAATCAAAAGCTATTTAACATTGATATAAGATACAAAATCAAAAGGTATTCAACGTTGATATAGTTCCTCCTTACAAGAGGATCTAAGGTGTAGTGCTATCCATAAAGAATCTCCACCACCGTTTAGCAAGTAAAGCTAAGATGGAGTCGTAAATTAGAGATACCGCATCTGCCACTATACTTTGGAGTACAAACTTGTTGGGAATTTACCGGCCGGGGCTACACAAAACCCCTAAAACAGCAGAAACGCGGTATAGAGAAAAGTACACAAAGTTTAACGAGGTTCGGCAACTGCCTACGTCCTCGGGAGCCACACAGTAAATTTCTTATTAGTCAACAAGAAATTACAATACAAGAGCAAATCTCAAACTTGAGATTCCTCAAAAATTACAAATCTTCACTATAGCTACAGTGAAGATTTTCCTCTTTAATTCTCCCCTCTTTACTTGAGTGCTGGAGATAAGAGAACCCCCTCTTTAATTTCTCTCCATTTAATTTTCTCTCTCAATCTCCCCTTAAATAACCGCTGTTGAGATCTGGAGACAAAAAACAAAGAAAAGAAAGTGTCGCCTCCACTGAAATGACGAGGAGAAGAAGCAGCGTGGGAGGAGCTCTGGGTTTCCCTTTTATAGGGAAACCCTAGGGCCAACTGTCGACAAGCTGTCGACAATCTAAAGCGCTCGACCTCGCCTGCGGGCATTCTCACCCTCGCCTGTGTCAACTCGCCTGCTTGAGTTCGCCTGCCACGACCTCGCCTGCTCACAAGATCGCCTACAACGAATCGCTGAACCCTGAGCTTGCCAGTTCCACTCGTTCGAACTCGACTGCAAAGGAGTCGCCCACGCTCGCGCTCGCCTGGATCTCCGCCTGGACCTCATCGCCCACGAGCTCACCTGAAGCCACTGATCTCGAGCTCGTCTTGAGATCGCCTCCGCCTCGAGTTTGCCAGCGTCATCCCCCAAAGCTCGCTTGCGGAAGTGAGTTTGGTCTACACCCGATTCTAACAAAACTCTCATCCGAGCTATTAAACAAACACCCCCTGCCTCTTTCATGCCTATCCAAAAGAAGGATCGTCAAATTCTATCAACAGTTCGTAGGATCCATTCCGGTGGTTGTTAGAAAAACATGAAGAAGATAGGCAGAGGATAGGATGCACTTGATGATTCTCTAGCATAGGACGTGTTACAGCGGAGGGGCTTCACAGACACAAAAGATGTTTATACAAGAGTAGATAACGAGAACAGTACACAAGGATTTAACGTGGTTCTGTCAGTGTGACCTACGTCCACGAGCAAGAACAGCAGAGAACTTCACTAATCACAAAGAGAAGATTACAAAAGAGGAGATCACTCTCTATCCAGAGACTTACACAAAGAAAGAAACTTTTTCTCTCTCACTCTCTTCTCTCTATTTTTCTTTCTCTACTCAACTGAGTTCTGATGCTCTTAAACCCTCTCCCTATACCCCCTTATATAGCCATACAAAAATAATAAAATAATACAAAGGGGGTTGTTGAAATAGTAGAAGTTAGGCTGCACAGTGGAATTAGGTTTTGAATGCTTTTAATTTTCAAAGGCACATGTTTCACAGGACGCAACTCAAGACATAATTCTTTAAAGGAATTTCTAGACTTTACTAGAATGCAGGGGAAAGAAGAAGACTCCCCCCATTTAACAAAGCCAATTTCCATTAGACATAATAACTCCATTTAGTAATACACACATTAACTGCCAACCAAGAAATAGGATGAGTTTGGCTTAGCCTTTTTTGTCAACTTCAGCCTATAACTTCAGATTTTTATCAAATTTCGTGCTTAGTAAAATAAAACTAGTCACCTTATAAAAGTGGCTTTAGCTTAAAGTTGGGTATTAAAAGGTAGGTGAAGGGTAGAACAACATTAAAAGCACGACATCTTATTAGATATATTTTGATAGAAGTACTCGCCATCTTTTCAATATTATGCTTTTTATAAAAGAAAAATCGCATGAGTTATATGTGTGTGCATGTGCGTTCAATGTCTAAAAGATCATCTGACACGTTGGCCAAAATGTCATTATAGGCTTGCCACAACAAGAAAGGTTTTACATATAGATTATCAATCTTTTTGAGAAATTATTGGCGATTCGTCAGAAAATATTTTGAAAATTTTTGATATATGGAACGACATTTCAGTGTCAAATATTGTACTGGAACAATGTCATGTCAGATTTTTTTGTTTAGGTTGGGCGTTCCATCTGAATCTGTCATAGATAAATCTCAAAATAGGAGAACTAGCAATCAATCCAGTCTCAATGCTCCACCATACCTTTCTCAAGGCTTGAGCTTCTTCACCTTCGATTGCATGTCACTTGTTCACCAGTGACTGCATGTCGCAACCGGTAGCCCCTCTGGTTTCTCAATTTCTCTACTTCTCTCTCAATTCCTCTTAGTTATATCTCCCTCAGCTTCTGTGCCCAATACTTTGGTATATTTAGATTTCATTTAGGATATTTATGGTAAGTAAATGCACCGTGCATTATATCACTCCGATATTTACTATAATATATTTGATAATTCTTCCATATCTATCATTCAATGTGGAATTTATTCATCTGATATACCTCTTATGTTTGAACTTAGAAATTAGGACTCTATCAATATTTTAGCAAGTACTAGGCGGTTTTAGGTGCCAGACCTAGTGCCTAGCACCCAGGCGCCTAGGCAAGCACCTAAGCGACATGTAGGCCTTCTTTGAGCACTGAAATGAAGGTTTCTTTTTAAAAAATTCAGGTTCTATCTTCACCATTTTATCTAAGATGAACTTGGATCAAGTTCTTATATTATACGTTTTCACCTGACTTGTATGTTATGCTTAAGCAAGTAATAAATTGTTTTCTGACGTGGTGATCAACATAAGTGGGCCACGTTTGTCTAGACGCTCTCAAGAAGTGGGGGACCTAGGTATGCTTAGACCTAGGCGGGCGCCAGACCTCTTTTTAAAATAATGAACAATATATATGTTGATCTTTCACACCAACAAGTTCTCAAAACTTTACCAATCAAATCAAAGCTTTTAACAACTGTAGTCAGTAACTTCTCATAGCTAATTTTCATGGGAAATTCTCACAGCTACTCCTTACAAATAACAACTTTTAAGTTTTCAATGCTATCAAATAAAGTCTATCCTATATCATTGTAGCATGCCCTCTGAAAAGTTTATAATTGACGCTTTGTGTAAAGCAGAAGTCCTTCGCGACAACGCAAGACAGAAAAGGTTGGAGACTTATTGAAACCTGAAGGCACGATTGTTTGAAGTTGACATGCACGAAAGAAGCTGACAGAGGCAGGGAGGCACTGAAAGGCGAGGAGTTGTTAGGTGGGAAGAAACTTAGGTTTTTCGTAGTCGAATCTTTAGCATATCACTATCGCGATCTGGGAGAAGGAGAGGAAAAGACAGCGAGAAATAAGGCTTAATTCTACTTAAATACCCTATAGTTTTCCATACTTCGCACTTATATACCCTTAATTATTTTTGTCAATATTTATATACCTAAAGTTTTTAAAATTTGCACTTGAAACTCTCAGCTATGCAAAAACGAGAGCTCCCCCCCTCCACGCCCTCCTCCTCAAAAAAAAAAAAAAAAGCCTCATTCGATGCTGATATGTTAATTTTAAAATATCTTAACTCTTATTATTTTGTTAAATTTATTGTTAAACCTACTAAAATCCTATTTTAGAATAAAATTAGATACATTTAAAAAGGAATTATAGTAATTTTAACAATAAATTTAACAAGAATTAAGGGTAGGATGTTCTAAAATTAGCATGTGAGTGTGGCGTGAGAATTTTAGAAGGGATATTCTTACCTTTGCATAACGGAGAGTATTTTCAGGTGCAAAGTTTAAAAACTTTAGGGTATATAAGTATTGCTAAGAACAACTAAAGGTATTTAAGTGCAAAGTGTGGGAAGTTATAGGATATCTAAGTGTAATTAAGCCGGAAAATAATTGAGAAATATGGGTTTTAGTAGGCGAGTCTAGGTTTGAGTCGGTTTAGTGTGGGTATTCGTTAAAATTTTATGGGGGCACCTCTTAGTATTCTAACAAATTTCAAAAAACAAAAATAAAAAAAATAAAATTGTAACATGTGTGGGTGCCCGTGCCCCTAGTGCCCCCACCTTGGATCTATCCTTGCTGGCATTTTACAGTCATTTCAATGATTTCATAGAGTTAAATATTTTAAACAACTTGCGTGCTTTGACCTATGTTTTGAGTTTACACAATAGGTAATTTCAATTCTTGTGGTCATAGAGTCAGAAGTTTAAATGATTCTAATGTACTGGATATCACAATTTCCTTTGGGATATCAAGAATGAATCTATGAACCAATTAATTTCTTCTTAAATAATGTACATTTATGCTGTATGGGTGAGTAGACTTCAGCCGGGATAGAGAATAAATCTGGCTAAGTATTGACAGACAGATGCCGCTCTACTTTTGGAAGAGACTGTAGAGTTATATTTTGACGCAGAAGGTACAATTAGCCTAACTTTTGGTGGAATATGATCTCCCATCTTGTTCTCTTTCCAAACATTGATAACTCCTACATCTTAACTCTTCTAGTGTGTTTAAGGCTCTATGTTATTTCATTCATAGGGATAGTTCTATGCAATCTGAGAAAAATTTCCAGACTTCTTTTTGACATTGCTTGAAAATTATAATTCTTGGTATTTCAGATATGTGCTTAAGATTAAAATAAAAATTATTAATCTAATTCATGAATGATGTGGTTCACAATTCAAACAATGCATTTGTCCAATTTTACTTTTCTTGATGAAGCATAAAATAGTTATAAATGTACAGATGTCACTAGTTTACCATATATGTGTGTACTTATTGTATCAATGATGTAGTGATGTTCATATTAACTGTTTTCCAAATGTTCTTATGTGTATCATATCATATCTGTGCTAATGCAAGATTCAGCCTTTCTTATTAGCATTATATCAGATGTTTTTGCCAATGCTGAATGTTTTGTGTAATACATAAAAAGCGACCTAATTATTTGGGTTAAACATTTTATTTTTTGTCGTCATCGTTCCGTCTTCCTTATGTGGTATGCTTTGCCTTTTCCACTTTGTAACTTAATGCTTATCACCCAACAGTTTGACATGCAGAACTGCGAACGAACTGCTTTAACATGGTATCATCTTTTTTCTACCATTTTGGTTTTGTGTCGCTTATTTGTTTTCCAAGTAGCCATTTACATTTGTGGCTATCTTTAGCAAATTGCATTCCACTCTTTTCATGGGACTAGGTGAAATGAACTTACGCTGTATACTATCATTTACATTATTCTTTTTGGTTATCTTCTCTTGATTAAGTGCATATTTCTTGCTTCTTACTTCAGGAAACATCAGTTGCTCATGTTCAAGGCAGTCCTGTACCAGTTATAGAACAGCCACAATCTGAAGAGGACAAGTCCAGTTCAGAGTGCTTCGAAAAGATAAATGCAGACCTCAAAGGTATGTGAAACTATGAAAAACTAAAGCAATTTATCTTCATTTCCAGAAATAGAAGCTGCCTTATTACTTATACTTCATTGCTGCAGAGCTACAAATACAGCTGAAACTTCATAAATCGGAGTCCACAAGTACAAATCCTGAAGACTTGGAACTTCTTATTTCTACTGATAATTGTATCGAAGAAGAGTGTTATTCCCCTCTAATTTCAGGAGAAATACTTGAATCATTTATAGATGATGATGATAGGGACTTCTCATACCTACTTGATGTACTCATCAGTTCAGGTATTCATTCTACCAGTACAAATGAACTCTTCAATAAATGCACCATACAGGAATCTCCTGCTGGTAGTGACCTGTTTGAAAAGCTTGAGAAGAAATATGGAGTACTGGTTTCATGGCCAAAACCGGAGAGGAAGCTTTTGTTTGATCTTGTAAGTTATATTTTAGCCGATATTATCGCCCCATCCATTGATCTATGCTCAAAGAAATCAAGGTCGCGTGCGAATCTTGTTGAAGATGTGTGGCAACTAGTGGTCGAGCAAAAGGAGCTCAGTGGCACGCTAGAGGAGGAGTTCTTTTTAGATCCTATGTGGTTAAAATTAGAAGAAGATGTGAATATGATAGGAAAAAAGTTGGAGAGTTGGTTACTTGATAAACTCATGGAAGAACTCCTTTCTGAGTTAATCTGAGCAATTTCAGCCATATCAACTTCTTTGATTTGGTAAGTGAATTGGTTTTGATTTACATAGTTAATTATCAGTTGTAAACCAGTCTTTCATAGTAGTTTGCAGGCAGACAAAATGTATATGTTCTTGTTAGACAATTTTGATCGCAAGATAAGCCACCATCGTCTAAGTTATCAAGGTCAAATCCATTCTAACCAAAAGGCAAGTAAAGGAAATCCTAATGTGTTAGTGATGTTGAGGACCTGGTGCAAACCAGCTTTTGTAGGAAACTGTGTATATAGTGTATAGTTGTATGTAATTTATCGTGGCGCGTAGTATTTTTGGTGGTTGTGTTTTTTCCCCCTGCTTATAAACAGACTCTCCTTACTGTAATGTTTTTGTTCGGCGAAACATATCCTTTTCTTCTTCCTGATCAAAGTGTGAACACGGACGTGAACGAAGGCCCAAGGTCCACCCGATTGATTAAGTTGCTATCAGGAGGCTATATAAAGGAACAGTGTTCCTAGGGTTTTTTTGAGAGCAGGAGGTTGGTGCAAGGGTTGTGCGGCTACAGTGCATGAGGATTTGCTTTGGCTGGCTGCGGGAGAAATTTTTTGGCTGGGGATTCTTTTCGGCAGAGGAGAAAAAGTACCAGATCAAAATTGGGGTTTTGCTGCAGATTGTTTTCTTTTGTAGAGAGATATTGTGAGGGATTTGAGAGTTTGTTTGAGGGTTTAGTTTGTGAGTGATTGTAAACCCTAGTTGTTTTTTCTCCCTCTATTAGTAGATCTCCCCCCTCCTTGCCTCGTGGACGTAGATAATTTGCCGAACCACGTAAAAATTGATTGTATCGTTTTTGTGTGATTTGTAATAGCTTTTTAGGATCTCTCGACAGGTCAGTCTTAGAACTGATGAGAGGAAGAGCTGATATCTCACTTTGTTGAGATATTCGTTTCAGATTCTTGTTTTCTTGGTGAGACGGGAATTCTTATTGCGATCTGACTCTTTTGTTGTGCTGTCGAAGTGCTGCCGAAATTTTCGCTGCGCACAACATAAAGATGGTCTTTATCGGTATTTAGCAAGCAATAAAGCTCTCCTTGATGTTTATTCACCCATTTGTTTTTTCCTTCAGTAATATTTTACGTTGAACCGTTCCATATTTTGTCATTTTTGCTATGATGCATGGTGGCAAATTGTATGTCGCTAGGTAAATTTATTAGCACTGATATGGGTTTGTCTTTGCAGGATTTGCTAGTATCAAGTAGTTTCTATTGCGTGTAAATGGAATAATAGTACAGTATTTGCTTGACTATATTACTAGTTTGGCATATTAAACTAATTGCCTATTAAATTTGCTTGAGGTTTATAATCCCATGATAGATTAAATGCCATCGTCATTTGTCTGCGGTGACAAAAAGGCAGAGTCCATCCTTGTAATATTTTTGTCCGACTGGATCAATCTTTAGTTTTCTCATTTTAGATCAAAGAGGGTCTCTGTCGGTACTTAGCAACAGATAAAACTTTTTCTTTGGTGTTTATTCAATAATTGATGCTTGCTTTAGTAGACTTCTACATTGAACATTTGATTACCATCTCTGCTATGATTTACGATGACAAATGTTGCTCGGTAGATTTATTGGCTTTTTTCTGAACTGCAGTCTTGATGTGGGTGCATCTTTGCAGGATTGCCAATGTCTGGTAATTTGTGATAGGGCTTTGCTATTTGGCTAGCGCCTCCCCCGTCACGCGCCCGTCGCGCATGAGTGGTGGGGAGGGGTTGGTGGGGGCCCTCCTCTCACGCGCCACGGGCGCGTGACGGGGGAGGCGCTAGCCAAAAAGCATTTTTGTTTGCCAAAATGCTATTTGGCTCGCGGGGGTCAACTCGCGCCTAACCCGCGTGAGAGGAGTAGGGGAGTGGGCCCCACAAAGCTATGGGGGCCACCCCCAACTCCTCTCACGCGGGTTGGGCGCGAGTTGGCCCCCGTGAACCTAGACATGTTGTTTACTTCAAAAATGTAAAGATGTCATGTGTATACAAAAGCCACAGAGAACCTATATATAAAAAAAATTATATGCAACCTCGACAAAAATAATCAATATATTAAGTTTATTAGTAAATTTTCATGAACTTATCTCGAATCAAGTCAATACCGAAAAGTTTCAAACTTTTTTACTTTAGTATATTCTAAGATATATTTAGTTTAGAGCAGATTGCATATGAACTCCCTAATTTATACTTTAAATTTCCCCTAACACCTCATTTTATTTATTAGCAATTAGCCAATCTCAATTTTTTTTAAAGAGAGGAGCATTGTTTACAATTTATTTTTCTAAATTAGAATGGACATCTGGCGGTTCATAAAAAAATATTATTTGCACTTTGATACCTCCAAAATTTCATCCTTTCTATGTTTTAATACCCTAAATTTCTATCGTGACATGTTGATACCGCAATGTTTTCAATTCAATTTCAATTTGATATCCCCAAATCTAAAATTTTTCCCTCAATTTTTCCTGACTCAAAAAAGTAAACTTTGATTAAAAAAATTATACTCTCATTAACATTTCTATGTTACAATATGTGAATAAAATTAAAATTAGTTTCTTTTTGCACTTCTATATGTATTAAACTATCAAATAGAATTTTAGGGCATATAAAAAGAGAAAACAATCAATAAAATAGCTAAATATTTACTCATTGTATGACTTTGAGTGTGCCTTTGATTATTATTTAGAGTACAAACTGGTTTGGTCATTGCGGGACCAAATTGCAAGACCACTTTTGAATTTGAGGGATTTATGAACCACTTAGAAGTTTGAGGGACTAATATGGCATTATTGAATATTTGTGGGAAACAACATACCAAATGACTAAGTCGGCTAGGTGTTGCACTCTTTTTATATATGATATTATATGATATGATGTTTGCTTAATTATGTTACTAGTTTGGCAGAGTATTGCTTTTTATATTTGCTTGAGGATTTCAATCATTATAAATTTAATGGAGGGTCGGAATTTAATTTTCTAGTTTCTTCCCACTGGATAGTTAATGCATCAATGACGGCCTCTTTTCAGATTAGTACAAAACCAGTGAGTTCGGATATTAATATATATACTAATCCAAAAAATCTCCTTCCCTTGTTGCATCAACTATCTCATGCCTAGATTAACACAAGAACAGACACCAAAATGCAATTAATCAATTATTGGTATATAACCAAGCCTTTATTACAACCATATTGGCCTTTTATTCCATAACAAGAATTAATGAGACAGCATCACTAGAGGAGGATGGTTAGGGTCATGAGTTGAAGGCCCAGAAGGAGGCACATGTGTATTTCTTGGCATCATGTGACCGAACGAAGAAGAGATCGCGACACCATCATCGCTGTCGGTTCCCTCAAGATTCATGTTGAGGCTTGTTGGGGATTCAGGCTACTCGACCACCTATCAAATATGAACCCTCTGCGAAATTTGCCCTACCGGATCTTGTGTTAAGACAATAGAAAGAAGAAATCACCGCAAATAAAAATTGTAAGAAAATAACAAAGAAGGGGACACCAAGTTTTAACGAGGTTCGGCAACTTGTCTACGTCCTCGGGAGCCACACAAATAATTTCTTTTATATCAAAGAAGATTACAAGCTTGCAAAGAGCATATCTCAAACTTGAGATCTCTCAAAAAGAAGAAGCAACAGAAAAACTATATGTTCTTCTTTCAAGGTGTGAGATTTTACAACTTGTAAAATCTCTTCTCAAATCAATACAGGAAATCTCTCTCTCTCTCTCTCTCTCTCTCTCTCTCTCTCTCTCTCTCTCTCAAATCCCCTTTTTAATTCCCCCTATTTAATTTCCCCAAAATCACAGTTTAGGGCTCTGGGCAAAAACAAAGAAGAGGAGGCAGCCGCCAGAGAGAGAAAGAGAGATCGCGAAGAAGAGAGAGAAAGGGAGGATCGACGTAGCTAGGGCTTGGGCTCTAGGTTCCCTTAAATAGGGAAACCCTAGCCAGCTGGATCCAGACTATCGTGAGTTGGATCTCGACCTCGCCTGCGAGGGATGTGTGCTCAAGCTCGCCTATGAGGAGCCTCGACCTCGCCTGTAGCTTTCTGACCTCGCCTAAAAGTCACCTCGCCAGGAGGAGGTCTCTTGCAGCTCGCCTTGCATTCGCGCTCGCCAGAAGACCTCTTCGAGCTCGCCTGCAGACAGCCTCGCCTGAAGCCGCCTGAGGAGCTCGCCTCGCCTGAAACTCATCGTCGACCAGGTTTGGGTCTACACCCATTTTCCAACAATCTCCCACTTGGAGACCAAACCGCCATCAGCAAGCTATCTCAACAAGCATCTTCTCCTGTGTGGCTCCACCCTCATCTCCTATACATGAAGGCCAACTAAAGTTGTTACTGAAGTTGTGCACAACTCCAGTTTCTGAATGATCACTGCTTTAGTCAACATATCTGCAGGATTTTGGCTCCCTGTAGGCTGTCTAAAAAATCACAATAGAAAGCTAGTCCCCGTCTAGCCACAATTAAGAAGGTTACAATCAGACAACTTTCTTATTACCAAAGGAAAGCTGTAATCGAAGGATGCCCCTATGGATCATGGAGAAATTACAAGCCAACGATTTCTTCAAACCGAGAGGTAGAATTCATCCCTACAGTCAAAACACAAATGGCTACGTTCCAAAAGTCAAAGCAACGCAATCATTGCATCCTCAGCTATCAACACAGCCCCATATTGGAGATGATTGATCTTGATGGCTACGACAACAACATGACTAATATTATATTAGCAACTATCAGAGGTGCTTATGAGCAGTGTAATGATTTTAGAAAAGCGGAAAGATCTAGAGACTACGTGAACAATCTTATTAAAAGCTCGCCATATCGTGGCCTACAGTTGATAGAGCGTTATTGGGATGCCTCAAGCGTCACAAATGACCTGAATAAGGCCTTCTCGACCCGTCATTAGTGTCATCCATATATAAAGACAGAAAGGAGAAATGCAGCTTCTAAAGCTGCAGAACGCAGCTCTAAACGCTGCAAACACAGCTTCTAACGCAACTTCATATCGCTACAAACGCAGCTTCTAACGCTACAAGCGCAGCTTCTAAACGCTGCAAATGCAGCTTCATATCGCTGCAAACGCAGCTTCATATCGCTACAGAATGCAGCTTCTAAACGCTGCAAACGCAGCTTCATACCGCTACAAACGCGACTTCAGACACTGCGTTCAGACGAAGGATCATATCCAGACGCAACTCAAGCCCAGACGATTAACTCATCATCCAGAGGTATACGCAAGTTCATGTTCAGCGACGCAAGACTTGCATTTGACCTGTTCAAATGTAATCGTAACAACTTCGAAGCTGTTCTTCACCCACGATTTGGGGAGTGGTTTACGTGGGTTGTTATACCCGATTAATGGGGCAACTAAACCCCCATTTAGGTGCGGATTATAGGGGTAGTTACACCCCTAATCCCCCTATAAATATCAACAAACTCAACAAAGTTCGGGATCGGATTTTGGGAGGTCAGAGGAGATTTTCTAGAATCAGATCGGGGAGAATTTTCCAGGATTGGATCTTTACACAATCGGAGGGCAACCATCTTCGACAGAAGAGTTCCAGACATTCGATACTTGGCTTATTAAACGAATTAGTTCGGTTCAAACAACTCTTTTCTTATTAGAGTTTGTTACTCATTCTGAGCTACAATACTCGTCGAGAGTTCTTGAGTAGTTCAACCAGACAAGTCATTTGTTCCAGTGAATTGAGATTTTTGGATCGTCAACGAAGAGCAAGTTTGACGTGAGCATTCGAAGGAAGCACTCTATCGCCACCGTGAAGAACCCAAAATTAAACAAAGGGGAGAATCCAGATCATTCTCTTCTCTTTTGTATTCAGAAAATCCAATTGTAATCGAGAGTTGAGAGATTTGTAAACATTCTTTTTCTAAATAGTTAGAGAGAATAAAATCAAACACAATTCTTTCATTATTTTCTTATTGCAAATTTTGCAGGAAGTCCGCATCCACGTATCCCTACAGTACCAACTCCTTTCTCCTAAAACACAGTGGCATATTCATAGTCCCTCTCAGATATCGTAATATCCACTTCACGGCTTCCTAATGCTGCTTCCTTGGGTTGCTTACAAACATGCTCACAACTCCTACTGCATGGGAAATATCCGGCCTCGTACAAACCATTGCGTACATCAGACTACTAATGGCTGATGAATAAGGCACCTTTATCATGTGCTATTTCTCTGCATCAGTCTTGGGTGATTGTTCTCCAGATAACTTGAACTGGCTTCCAAGGGGCGTGCTAACGACCTTAGCATTCTACATGTTGAATCTCTGAAGTATTTTCTCAATGTATTCAGACTGACTCAACTTCAGCATCCCCTCAGCCGCATCCCGGCTGATTCGCATCCTAAGAATATGCTTTGCTACACCCAGATTCTTCATAGCAAACTCTTTTGCTAATTGCTTCTTCATCTTGTTTATCTCCTGTAAACATGGTCCTGCAACTAACATGTCATCAACATACAACAATAACACGATATAGCTGGACTCGAACCTCTTGAAGTAGCAGCAATGATCTGAGTTGTATCTGCCATAGCCATTGCTCTGCATGAAGTTATCGAACTTCTTATACCACTGTCTTTGGGCCTGTTTCAATCCGTATATGCTCTTCTTGAGCCTACACACTATCTCTTCCTTTCCTTTCTTAATGAAGCTAACAGGTTGCTTCATGTAGATTTTTTCATCCAAATTATCATGAAGAAAGGTAGTCTTCACATCTAACTGCTCAATGTAGAGATTTTTAGCAATCACCAAGATCAACACCACCCTAATGGTTGTGAGCTTCACAACAGGGGAAAATATCTCTGTATAAGCCACTCCTTCCTGTTGTTAGAACCCCTTCACGACTAATCTGGCCTTGTATCTCTTCCTTCCACCACTCTCCTGCTTGACCCGGTAGACCCACTTGTTATGTAAGGTTTTTTTCCGTGTAGTTAGCGGGGCTAACTCCCATGTCTCGTTCGAGTGAAGAGAATCCATCTCTTCTTGCATTGCATGCTCCCACTCCTGAGATTCGCTCACTTGCATAGCCTCCTCATAGTATTTCGGTTCTTCGCTATCTATCAAAAGTAGGTAGTCTAGTGACGAGAGATACCTGAGATTCAGTTTGGGTACCCTAGATGACCTCCTAAGCTCCTCGCCCTGGGTAATCGGTTCAGCACCTGGAGTCTCCTCCGTTCTTCGTTCAGAATTGATGTTGTCTCCCCCATCTGGAAGTTTTTCTAAATTTATGTACTCGGATGCGCCCGCATCCGTAGTGCTGCTCCCATTGCTTTGGCTAGCCTTGGCATTATCCCTGTCCTTGTACATTACTTCCTCATTGAATATGACATCTCGACTCCTGATAATTTTCCTGTTCTTCTCATCCCAAAGACAATACCCGAACTCATCAATACTGTATCCAATGAATATACACTTCAGCGACTTAGCTTTCAGCTTGTCCCTAACATGATCACTGATATGGACTTATGCCACACAACCAAAGACTCTTAAGTGTGAGAGGTTAACTTTCTTGCCACTCCAAACCTCTTCCGGAATCCCAAAGTTCAATGGAAATGATGGCTCGTGATTTATCAAGTATGCTGCTATATGCATCGTGCCCGCCCAAAAAGTTTTTGGTAGACCTGCATATAAACGTATGCTCCTGGCATGCTCTGTCTGCATTCTGTTCATTCTTTCTGCTATGCCGTTCTGCTACGGTGTCTCTGGAGTAGTCCTCTCCAAACAAATCCCGTTCAGAGCACAGAAGTTCTTGAACTCCTCCAGTTCATATTCTCCACTATTGTATGATCTTAGACACTTTACTTTTAGATCTGTTTTATTCTCCACCATAGCTTTCCACTTCTTGAAGATGTTGAACACCTCTGACTTGTGCTTCATGAAGTATACCCACACCTTTCTTGAGTGATCGTCGATAAAGGTGACATAGTACACCAAACCGTCAAGAGAAGACACGCTAGCTGGACCCCATACATCTGTATGAACAAGCTCTAGGTTGTGAGCTTTAGGTGGTCTTCCACCCTTCAGAAAACTAACTCTCTTCTGCTTCCCGAAGATGCAGTCTTCACAAACACCGACTTCCACCGAATCAATACCGATTAGCTTTCCTTCTGAGTGTAGAATCTTCATACCCTTCTCACTCATGTGTCACATCCTATTGTGCTACAGATCTGCACTCTCCTTGCATGCTGCAATTGCGAAGATGTCACTCGCATGTGAAGTTAGGTAGAGGGTACTAGTCTTGTTGCCACAGGCAACCACCATTGTACCGTTGGCGATTTTCCACGAATATCCTGTGAATGTTGTAACATAGCCTTCTGCTTCAAGCTGGCAAACCAAAATAAGATTTTTCTTTAGCTTCGGTACGTATCTGACATTCTTCAGAGACCACTTGGAACCCTTCAACTGTATTTGCACATCACCTCTTCCAATGACACTACAGGGTTTATTATCCCCAAGTATACTTTTCTAAAGTTCCCTACTACATAGTTCTGAAATAGCCTTCTATTAGTAGTAGCGTGAAATGAGGCTCCCGAATCAATGACCCATGAATCTGAATCGCTATCTGTAGGCGTCTAAAAATGCCTATAGGTGTCCTTACACAGCTCGAGACAAAGAGAAGACAATGAATGTCATTATCTAAGTCATAAGGGATCATCCAAAGCTAAAAGAAGCAAAGTAACATGTTAAACAACATAGAAGAACAATATGAACACCCGCGACAAGGAACACTGACGAGCATAGGCGCAGCAGTGGGAGGTGTTATGCACGCTAACAAGGTGACACACAAGTAAACAGAGTGACATGCCAATGGAAAGTTGTAGATCTCTTCGTTATCTTTCCAACGCATCTTGGATCACCTCATTCCGACATCGGACGAGGAAGTTAGAGCCAAAATACCTGAGACAGCGCAAACTGCCTCGGAGGTGCGCGTCAGCGTCGACTGCCGCGGTAATAGCACGGCAGTACAAGGTGACGCGCAAGGAATGAGAGTAAAACACCAATGGGGAGTTGTAGATCTCTTCTTTATCTTTCCAACGCATCTTAGATCACCTCATTCCGACATCGGACGATGAAGTTAGAGCCAAAATACCTGAGACAGCGCAAACTGCCTCGGAGGTGCGCGTCAGCATCGACTGTCGCGGTAATAGCGTGGTAGTACAAGGTGACATGCAAGAAAACAGAGTAACGCGCCAATGGGGAGTTGTAGATATCTTCGTTAGTTTTTCAACGCATCTTGGATCACCTCATTCCGACATCGGACGAGGAAGTTAGAGCCAAATTACCCGAGAGGTGCGCGGCAGTGGTAATTGCCGCGGCAATACGCGCCACCACCTACTGCCGCGGCCATTGAGAAACTGAACACGTCATTTTTGATAGTTTTCTTGAGTTTTGTATGGCCCATATGGCTTATTAACTGCTGGGGGTCACTTATGAACGTGGGGGAAGTAGTTACAAGCGAAAATCATGCCCACTACCCACGAAAATCGTGACATTTAAGGAGTTAAAAGTCGAGGATGGCGGTTACAAAACTAAGAGGGTAACCGCTCCTTTAGCCGCGTCACCCCCAGCTGCCGTGCTAAAGATTTTTCTTCAGCCGCACGACCTATGGCTGCCGCGCCAAAGTTACTTCTTCAGCCGCATCACCCCTGGCTGCCGCGCCCAAAGGGGTAGTTGCTGATCGGTTATTTTCTTCAGTTATCATCCAAGAAGGCTATAAATACCCCCTTAGGGCCATCATTGACAGGGATGGAGGGTAGGGAGAGCAATTAAGACAGAGAGACTTGAGCTTTTTGTGAATTGGAGCAAGAGAGAGAGTCTTCCTTCTTCACAAACATCCTCAAGAAGCTTATAGCCATTCCTAGAGATCTAAGCTCTGACTTGATCTTTATAAGAGTGAACATCTTACATCGATAAGATATTTGCTTTAAATTCTTACTTTGATAAACGAAGGAAGAATCTCCAAAACCTTCACGATTCAATCAGAATCTGTGAATCGGTGGTCCACGGGCTAACACGCCCCCGGCACAGGCAAAGATCCCGCGCAAGCAGCGATCCAAACAACGATCCTGCGTTTGTTTCTAAGGAGCTTGTAATTTGATTTTTTTTATTGTAAAGAGTAGTTTTACAAAGTACGAAGCTCACTCTTTTGTATTCATTATAATCGATAAACAGTTATAATGAATTCTACAACAGAACTTGTTCCTGACACAAACAAACTGGCGACCACAGTGGGAGCCAACGGTCTCGTTGCCGAGACCATCGTGTCGCAACCGATCAAGATCCTAGTTAAATTCACGATCGAGTACGAGTTCGACCAAATCAAGTTTGAGGAATATCTCTCATCATCCTCTTCAAGATCTTCATTATCTCGCAAGTACAAGAGGATCTCATCATTGAAGAAGGCTTACATGCCAAAGAAGGCCCAAAGTGAAGACTCTCACCCAATCGTTGCCGAGACCTCCCCTCGCAACATTATCCCTGCGACCCCAAAGCCGGAAACTCTGCTCATAATGATTCCTCCCTAATTAAGGAATCGTTTGATCGAAGTTCGCCAACTCTGACGAAGAGGGCTCGTCAGAGGCAACGCCAACGTCTCGCTCGTCAAATGGCTAAGGCCTTGGAACAAACCGACGGGGTTCGTTACTACACGGACCTAGAGTCGAAAAAGCATTAAGTGGTCCAGTCGTCCCAACGACAAACCACCCACATCTCTGCACAACTCACGATGGAGGAATGGACTCTCGTCAAAAGGACTCGTTTGACTCTCAAAGAACGCATACAAAAGCGTAGGGCAAACGCCGCTCGCGCCTGTGCTCTTTTACAACAAAGACGAGAAGGGAAGAAGGAAACAGTGTCTAAGGAAGCACCAAAAAATCACAAAGTATGGATCCCTAAATCCAAACTCGTACAAGAATTGGATCAGCATGACCCATCTTTCAACCGCGACAGTGTACATTGCCGCGGCAAATCCTTCAACCGCGACCGTGTACACTGTCACGGCAAATCCTTCGACCGTGGTAGTTTTCACTACCGCGGCATAGCTTCCAACCGCGACAGTCTCCACTGCCACGACGCATCCTTCGACCGCGACGATTACTCCTGCCGCGGTCAAGAAGAAGCTCCCGGGAGTTCCCCTTCAGCCCCGTCAACATCCGTTCATGGTACGTCTACTACAACCATATATGTTCCATCACCAAGAAAGCCATGGGTCAATCCCGACTTGTCAATGGTGGATCGCCTTGGTCCTTTACCTGATGATCGAGGTAGAATTCTAGTCAAAGAACGTTTAGGTCCGATGAGTGAACCCTAAATAGATTCTTACACTGGGGGTCGTAAATATCCTCAGTATTGACCAAGTTTGAGTTGCAATTCACATATTCATCAGAGTCAATGAATTCCATATCATAGTACAAACTCTAAGAGAGTTCATTCTTTTAGTACAACATTACATGTGAAACAGATTTACACAATTCACATGCTAGCCCGATTTCAAACAGTAATCGATAAAGGTACATCAAATCCGTTGATGGCTGAGAATTTGCCAAAAATTCTATTACATTGCAGGTCATCCATGCACATGCCTTGTACAGCTCAGTTCACAATGCCTTTGAAATAGACGAAGTGAACAATCAGCCATACAATAATAACTTGGGCTTTAGCTTGTATGACTAAGCCCATCATCATCAAGACACAAGAGTTACCTTGTTTGGTTTAAGGTGATTAGAACCACCTTAACTACTTTTGCACACGCATCGGAAGTGAAGTGAAGATGCTAAATCCCGACAACTAAGTTCATAATGTCTTCGAATTAGATGGAGTGAACAATCATCCAACAAATTTTAGGATCCAAAGTATTCCGAAAATTCATGCCAGTCAACTGCGAACTTTCGAAAACTTTGGAGGGGGTTCTATAGGCTGTCTAAAAATCACAACAAATAGCTGATCCCTATCGAACTTCAATCAACATCTCGACAATGAAAGTTACAATTAGACAACTTTCATGTCAACAAAACGAAAGCTGTAATTGGAGGATTTTCATGTAGATCGAGAACGGTTACAATTCAACGAACTTCACGACGACTGATGAAAGCTCTGATTCAATATCCAGCACAATCAACTGTGAGAGTTACAATCTGACGACTCTCACATCCCAAATTGCTAAAGCGAAGATTACAGAACAATAATCTTTACAACGCTCGATAGAAGAGATTACAAGTCAATAATTTCTTCTAAACATAGAGCTCACCTCTGCGTTCAATCTTAAAAACACAGGCGGCCCCTGCATTTTTAATTTTTAGCAGATGCCCAACTCTGCGTCTCAAGCCTAAGACGCAGAGTTAGGGCCCCGAACGTCAACCTGGGTGTTTGACTCGTTCAAACACGAGCTGAACGGTTTTAGAACTGTTTCCCCCACGATTTGAGAGAATCTCGCCCACTTAAGAGCGGATTAAGGGGTCAGTTACACCCCTTATCTTCCTATAAATCTCAACAAACTCAATCGAGTTAAAAGGGGGCTGGAAATCAGATTTTCTTGAGAAAAATCAAGGCAGACTTCTGAGATCAAATCATCAGGAGATCGACTAGGGAGTATTGTTCAGCAACAGAGGCTCTTTGTGCTTGGCTAACTAACCGAATTTTTGGTTTAGATTAACTCTGTTACAGAGTTTAAACTCGTTTTGAGTTATAAACTCATTAAGAGTTCTTTTCATACTTGCCACGTAAGATAATCATTCTAGTGAAGTAAGACGTTCAGATCATCAACGGAGAGCAAACTCGACGCGAGCATTTGAGAGAGAAACTCTGTCACCACCGTGAAGAACCCAGAATTAAACAAAGGGAAAGATCTCTGCCGATCTTTCTCTCTTTTGTAAATCGGGATTCCTATTAGGAAGATTATAATTTCTTTTTCCAAAGTCAGTTAGATAGAAATTGTTTGAGAGGATTGTATTCATTCTTTGAGAGAGATAATACAATAAAACGCATTCTCAATTTTCTTCTTTTAATTTTCCCACAAACACAGTCAGAGTGCTTTGTATTTAGCAGAAATTTAGTCTTTCATTCAAAGACAAAACACATTCGAGTTCAGTACCACTTTGTTTGTGAGAAAGTGGAAGAAGGAATAGTGGATATGCAAAAAATTCACACCAAAAACAACCTAGCAGATTTTTTGACAAAAGCAGTCAATACTGATAAATTTATTTGGTGTCGATCCTCTTGTGGTTTGTCGGAGATATGAGCAACATGAAGATGACATGATAGAAAGAATGATATGAAGATATGATTGATACTCAATTAAATCTTCAAGTGGGAGATTGTCAGCAGCAATTTTGACATTGAATAAAAAAGAAGGCCCCACAAAGAAAAATCAGCTGTTGTTAGGCACCGAAATTAGGTAGAGTTTGAAAGTTTTGATCGTATAGTATAATAATATTATTTTATTAGTGCATAATATTTTTTCAAACACTATAAATAGGCCCAAAACACTTCAGGAAAAATCCATCCCATAAACAACTTCTCATATAGAAGAGTGAAAGAGAAAAATAGAGAGAATTTCTCCTTGTAAAAGAGAGATTGTAACTCCTAAGTTTTTTCTCATAGTAGATTCTTCTATTATTGCCAATGGTTTTTACCCCAAATTCATTTAGGTGATTTTCCACGTAAATCTGTGTGTTCCTTATTTTTTATTACTTTCACTCTGCTATTGTTGCGACTCTGTTCTATTGGGCCCCAGGTTTGTCCTAACATTTTCTAATATTGTGCAACCCTTTGCTGATCTTGTTGAAATGGATTTTGAGACTAAAGAGTCTGAGAATTTCTCTGTGGCTATTCTATGTGTTAAGTGCAAGGAGATTATTGACACACCTGATTTGATCTATGTTTTAGTGGGTATGCATGTATATCATATCTTTGTTTCAATTATATCAGAGAATGAAAAATCTAGGGGTGGGGAAAAGAGTTCTAAAGAAGATGTTAGACTAAAATCCCAAAGCTCTGGATCATCTTGCGATAACTGGAAACATAAAAGAAAGAGAGATACTCCTTCTGGTGGTTTGTCTTCTAGTGACTCTCAATGGACTGTTAAGGGTGGTCATAGGAATGCTCCAGTTGGTCACCCTACTGCTAAATTGTGGGAGCAAAGCTGAAGAGTTTTAAAATAATAATATAAAAAACTTTGATTGACCATGAACCAGTACACACTATTGTTGAAGAATCTGTGGTAGAAGAACATATCTCTCATTTAAATGTTGGTGAGAGGCAAATAAATTTATCAGCATTACCCATAGAGACTACTGCAGAGATATCAAATTCTGAGGATAATTTGGTGAATGAGGGAATAAAAGAAGATGATATGGAGGAAAACATATGTTTGTTAGAGGAAAAGAATATGATGTGAGTTGTCAGAAGAAGCTCTAGGTTGATTAGTGTTGCTTCCCAAAATATGCTGGACAAATCTAAAGGGAGAGCTGAGGGGAAAGATCAGATGGTTTCATCAACAATTGGAGTATCTTCTTCCGCTCCTTTGAATGCTGAAGGTATAAATACACCCCTAGGTTCTAATTTTGAGCCCATTTTGTTTGATTCATACAATGATAATCAAATCAAGAGTTTAGCTTCACAATATGGTATGCTATTTGAAGTGAAAAGTAATTTTAATCCCATAATGCAAGTAAGACCGTGAGAGAGGGAAAGAGCTAAAAAAATGAGAGTTTTATTTTTGTGGGGTTGCATCTTTTTTTGAAATGACTTGTTCATGGAATGTTAGGGGGATTTGGGATGAAAAGAAAAAATATAAAGTAAAAGATTTTTGTGTGTCAAATAAATTTGATGTTGTTTGTTTTCAAGAGACAAAAATTGAGGATATTTCTCTGTGTGATATAATCAATGAATTGGAGTTGATTGATACTCCTCTGGTTGGAAGAAAGTTTACATGGTCAAGCAAGAGAGAATCTCCTGCTTTAGTTAGATTGGATAGATTTTTATACAACATAAGTTGGGAAAATAAATTTCCTTTATCATGTCAAAAGGGTTTATCTACTCATGTTTCTGATCATGTGTCAATAGTTCTGGAGTTCTTACAAAATGTTTAGCCTACTAAATTGTTTAGATTTGAAAAAATATGGTTGAAAGAAGATACATTTAAACTATGTGTTCAAAGAAGTTAGGATTTGGCTCCTGTTAAGGACTCTGTAGCTGCTAATATAGTTGGAAATTTAAGATTTCTTACAAAAAAAATTAAAATATTGGCATAGGAACATTTCTTTAGTGTTAAAAAGACCAAAGAGAGACTCCTGGATGAATTGTTAGAGATATATGTGTTAGAGGAAGAAAATTTTCTTGATGAAGAAGAGAAAATTAGAAGAGAAGAAATTGTTTCTGGTTTGAACATCTTAATTAGTCAAGAAGAAGTAATGTGGAAACAAAGATCTATGACTCATTGGCTCAAAGAAGGTGCTAAAAATACTAATTTTTTTTTATAAAATGGCAAATGGAAGAAAGAGAAATAATACTATTACTTTTGTTAAGGCAAATGATATTAAAGTATGTTCTGCAGAGGGGATTACAGAAGCTTTCTACCAACATTTCAAATTTTTTTTGGTTATACAGTATGTGAGAGAGTTGATTTTCAGTGGAAAAAAGTTTTCCTTTCAAGGAGCGGGGAGCTAAAAATTTAGAAATTCCTTTTTCTTTGAATGAGATTAAGAATGCCATTTTAATATGGGTAGTGAAAAATCTCCTGGCCCTGATGGTTTCTCTCCTCTTTTCTTTCAAGAGTTCTGAGAAGTGATAAAAGAAGATATAGTGAAAATTTTTAATGAATTCTATGAGGGTAGTCTTGACATTGAGAGACTAAATTATGCTCTTATAGTTTTAATCCCCAAAAAAGAGAGTTGGATTATAGACCTATAAGTCTCTTGAATATCATATATAAGATTATTACCAAAGTGCCCACTAATTGGTTAAACAAGAAACTGTGTGATTTTATTGATCCTGATCAAACCGGATTTATTAAAAGAAAATTGCTTGTAGATGGTGTGGCAGCTGCACAAGAAATTATTTCTGAATGTTATCAACAAGGTGGAATAGAAGGATTGTTATTAAAATTAGATTTTGCAAAGGCTTATGACATGCTTGATTGGGGGTTTATTGTTGATGTGCTTAGAGCTAAAGGGTTTGGAGCACGATGGATGAAGTGGATTAAAATGGGTCTAAAATGAGGAAAATTTGCTATCCTATTGAATGGTGGGCCTCGAAAATGGTTTGTATCACGGAGAGGGGGTGAGACAAGGTGACCCCCTATGACCTTCATTATTTGTGTTAGCGGCAGATGCTTTCTCAAAGCTAACTAAAAGAGCAATAAAGCTGATTCAAGGAATTTGACCATCTGATAATGTTAAAGTTCTAACATTACGATACGTAGATGAAAGCCTCCTTTTTTTGTAAAGAAGATGTTAATAGTATGGTTGTATTGAAACTGCTTTTATATGGGTATGAATTAGCTTCTAGGCTGAAAATTAATTGTAATAAAAAGTTCAGTGATGGTGTTGGGAGATAATGGTTTGTTACAGAAAGAAATTGCTACAATGCTTAACTGTAAAGAAGGGTCTTTCCCTTTAGGGGCTGTTTGGTTCGTTTCCTAGATATAGGGAAATGTAATTCCATGTAAAGAAACACAAGTTTTTAGTTTTCCAAACTTTTCCAAGAAATAGATTGTTTTGGTTTGGTTCGCACAAAAAAATGGTGGGAAACCAATGTTTTTACTTTTCTTGTGTTTGGTTTGCATGAGAAAAAAAAGGGAAAACTTTTGTTGATTTGACATTTCCCACTTTTCTTGTGTTTGGTTGATTTTGAAGTGTGTAGGGAAAAGTGTTTAGAGTCACCATGGTAAGATTACCCCCCACTATAGACAAAAATTATTTGTGCTAGTTATGGGATGTAATCTTAATCATATAAAAGTGCGAATGTATCATGAACAAATAATAATAACCCGAATGAATTATAAATTTCTGTTTGTATTAATGAAATCATACGAAACCTGAATTCATCTGAAACCTACTGTAAATGAACTGCGTACCTGATTTGACATGAAATATACCTGTTTGAGATGAAAATAATCACACAAAACCTGTTTTCCAAGAAAAAATAAACAAGACCTGTAATAACCTGATTATTCATAAATTTATGAAATACGTACCTGAATTAGCCAAAAAATTTCTGAAACCTATAAAAACATATAAACGGCCTGAATAGCTATATTTTAGTATATAACATAGCAAATAGTATCGAACCTGATAATTTATGCATGTTGAACTTTATGTGCAAAAAATCATTTGAAAATATTTCTTGACATCATGTCAAATAAATCAGCCACATGTATATGTGAATTATGACTGTGGGCTCAGAACTTGTTCAATATCATCATTGTTAGCCATCCAGTGCAATATCAATAGATATTGCAGGTTGCTAATCTTAGAAAAATTGACAATCATCATAGCCTAAATTGAACACCCACAAACTATATCATAATCAACAAACAGTGCGGAAAATCTGAACACACATAGAACTCCACAAAACATGAGCTCAAATAGAAGTTGAACAACAGAGCATCCACAAACAGTGAGCTCAAATAGAACTTGAGCAAAAGAGAAGATGTCATATGTGCACAAAACATAGCACAAACCTGGACACAACAACAAACCCACCAACCATGATTATACCAACAACAAACAAACCATGATTATACCCAAAAACCAATAAACCATGATTATACCCAAAAACCTGGAAGTTGAACACAAACCTGGAAGTTGTCACAAACCTGGACACAACAACAAACCCAAAAACCATGATTATACCAACAACCAACAAACCATGATTATACCCAAAAACCTGGACACAACAACAAACCCAAAAACCAACCTGGAAGGAAATCACAAACCCAACAACAAACAAGAACATCTTTTAGCAACCTAGAATGAAATCACAAACCCAACAACCAAAAACAGAAGGAACAAAATCAGAAGGAACAACCAACAACAAGATCAACCAACAACCAGCAACAACAAACCCAAAAAACCACCAACCAACCAACAACCAAACTAACCAACAACCAGCAACAACCAACAACAACAACCACCACCAACCAGTCCAACCAACAACCAGCAACAACCAACAACAACAACCACCAACCAGACCAACCAACAACCAGACCAACCAACAACCAGCAACAACCAACAGAAGGAACAACCAACATCAATAACAACCAACAATCCCGAGCACATATTGTGTTTAGCTTAGGGCTCAGAACTTGGTCAATATCATCATTGTTAGCCATCCAATGCAATATCAATAGATATTGCAGGTTGCTAATCTCAGAAAAATTGACAATCATCATAGCCTAAAAATAAAAAAATCATCAACGAAAACCAAATACCTAAATGCCCCAGAGCAATAGCCATCCAGTACAATGTGTATACATTGTAGGTTGCTTGCATCTTAGGAAATATCCTGCATTCACAAATTCAATTACAAAAGTTAGTATTCCACAAAATGAGAATAATGATAGAAGATAAATATTACAAAATGGAAGCAAATAAATACTTACTACATATTACAACAATATGTTCCATCATCATAATGTTCCACAAACACAATAAAAACATTATCACCAAAAGTAAGTGGATTTCACAAGTATGTTAGAAATGAGAATCACAAAATACCACGTAGAGACTTCTTCTATCGGTCTTCAACCCCCTTCGTTGAGAAAGGTAGCAATCATCTCTTTTTGACCAACCGATGATATGCCCATAAATAGTCTTGCTTCATGCTCATTCAAATATAAGTGTCGGTAGTATGTATCTAGCTTTTCAACACTAAAGTCTTGTAAATGAGCATATATGACCGTGGATAACTTCTCGGTCCAATGCATATTTACACACTTTATGTTTGCGCTAAATACATCTATCTTATCCACCATTTTTAACATGAGCTCATCTTCTAGGTTGTTCCTACGAGCCTTTCCCTTAGCAACACATACCTTTGCTTTAGAACTTGATATGGCGGGTGTTCCCTTAGGCGGAGGAGTGTCCTCCTCATCCAAAATGTGTACTTGAGGGGATTGTGAGGCAGGTAAAGGCGAGTCAGCATCATCTCCAAGATTTATGGACTCACTACGACTAAATTTTTTCCAAGCATCACATGCAAATTCTCCTCTAGCTTGATCATCCCCGATGATAAGGGAAAGATCATCGTAGTGAGTCAAGGGTTTATTGACATATTGCCTAAGTTTAGCATTCTTAAAGCTCTTGTCCTGAAAAGTATAATTGAATTAATTCAATGAAAACATGTAAATAAGATAAGTAATCAAGGGTTATGTAAAAATAGTTTATGTACCTCAATCCACCTATCCAAACATTCAGGATCCATGATGACAGTCTTGGTGCTTTCATCCCAACGGCACCACTAAGATTACGACATGTTTCCATATCACGGAATCTTGTACGTAAAGTTTTGATGCGGTTCATGATATTTTCCCACTTGAATAATGTGTTAAACTTCTCATTAATATGTTGGGAAGCCATATGAAAAGCGGTTCTCTTAAAGCTTTTGTCGGGTTTGTAACCCTTTCTTACCATGTCGACAAGAAATGGAATGAGCTCATCATCGTAACGGGAATCCCAAAACATATGTTTGTTACCTTTAAGACCTCCAGTCTCACTAGTTTTTTAATTTGTTGAGGTGTTTTTCCTCCTCTTCTTTGGATTTGATGATGTTTCTTCCCCTCCTTCTATGAGCACCCGTTTGGAACCTGATTCGGGAGTTGAGCCATAACCACTAGTGGGAGAAAGTTGTACCCCACTAATATTAGGACTATGGAATTGTGTAGGCAAAGTAGGAGAACTTAGCATGCTCGTGTATGACCCAAAATGAGGGTGCATCGGGAAGTAACTGCCATCATGGAATGGCATGTTGGGAAATGCATGAGGTGGTTGCCCAAAGTATGACTGCTGAAAAGGAAAATACCCACTATCGCCTTGATGCAATGACTGAGGGGGTTGAGAGGGTGGAGGCTGAGATGGCGCTACACCCTTGCCTTTAGGAGTATCAGCCATCACTAATTAAGTCAATAAGAACAAATTGAGTACATGAAAGATATTGCAAAGCAAAATATAAGAACATGAATACATGAAAGATATTGCAAAGCAAAATATAAGAACATGAATACATGAATGAAAAGCAAAATCTAAAAAGTGGACAAACCATCAAATTGTCACTACATACATGAGCATAAATAGTACAACAAATATGAGAATTAAGTCTCAGTAGTTACACCATGATTATACTTATCACAATAGTCCACCCACATCGCCCAAGCAATGTTATCTCTAAGGGTCTTCCACTCATTTCTTGATTCAGTTTGTTCTCTTTGGGTTTGAGTCTGAGTAAAATCAACTAAATTATTATCATTCTCATTTGTCACCTCACCATCAATATCTTCATCAATTTCGGACTCGCTGAGTAGTTCATTGCTTGGGTCAACAGTTGCGATGAAATTATGAAGTATCGTGCATGCCAATACGATATCTACTTGTGTAGGAAATGGATAATGCAGCTTAGCACACAAAATCTTAAAACGATTCTTCAATGTGCCAAATACAGATTCAATCTTAGACCTCAAAGAAGAATGTCTTAAATTGAATAATTCCCTTCTATTCTTAGGTGTTTTACCCGAATGTTCTTTCAAATGATATCGAACACCACGGTATGGAGATATAAAACCTGGCATGGTAGGGTACCCAGCATCACACAAATAGTATTTGCCTATAATTTTATTAAAGCAATTGTTAAAGAAGTCAATTTTGCATATTAAATTTAAAATAGTATAAGTTAAATTTTTATATAATTACCATCATAGACTTTCAGTCCATGTGGCTGTGGTCTAGATAATGCATCCTGGAGAATGCTAAAATCATTTGCAGACCCCTCCCAACCTGCTAAGACATATGTGAACAATTTGTCTGGGGTGCAAGCTGCAAGCACGTTCTGTGTAACACCTTTGCGGCCTCGAAATCGTGCAACAAGATTAATCGGAAGCATTACATCAACATGAGTGCCATCTATCATACCAATGCAATCCTAAAATACGTGTATCACATTACTAAGTTATCATTTATTTTCATTGCTTATACATGTAACTGTGGTTAAAATGTAGATATACCTTGAAATAAGGATAGTATAGCTGGTTGTTAACGATCTCTTGGGGAGTATCATTGATGGCTTGTCTCATGTAGCGTCCATGCAAACAGATAATTGCTTGTAAAACCTTGTTGAAATATCTACTGACTGTCTCCCCTGTCTTATGAAATGAGATCTCATAATGCGATTTTTAGATTTATGACCCAAAATATTCAATGTCATGATAAGTTGTTCTTCCACTGATATATTCCTTGAGTCTTTTAGAAGCCTATTGTTCCTCATTATACTTACTAGCTTAACAAAAGCACCACTCCGCATTCTAATATAATTCACACAACTATCATTAAAACCATTATAAATACGCTCTATATGTTCAATTCTAGACCTCTCTTGTCTTTTTTTCCTCACTTGGACCACTACGTATTGATTTACGTCTAGCTCGTATTCTCCTTATGAATGTAATTATTATAACAAGAACGGATAGTGCAGCACCTTGAACCACATTAACAACACTTTGTTCATCGGTACAATCCCCATCACCATCCATCTACGATGCAAAAATCAAATTGAAATAATTAATATACCTACCAAGCATTCATATGCAATGTCAATAATCAAAACTTAAATGACACATAACAAGATCTAAAGTTAATTTTTAGTTAATATTTTCATCAATATTTTTAGTTTCTTTTACGACCATTTAAGATAATTGTCAGTTCATTTCTGTTCTCTTTTTAATTATATTTATAATAATTAATATAATTTTTAGTTAATTACAGTAACATTTTTAGTTAATTAAAATTATATTTTCAGATAAATTTTTGTTAATTTCTAGATAACTATAGAAAATGCAAAATTTCATCCTAAATAATTCAAATCATACAAAATTTTTAACAAATCAATTTTGAGTTGAGAATCATACCTTAGGTCTGAAATCAGTTTCCAGGAAGATCAAAGTCGGCAAAAACCCCAAATTTTTCCCAATAAAGGCGCTGATAAAATCCAGCAAGCCACGAAATCCAGCAAAAAACCCCAAATTTTAGCAAGCTAAAGCAAAAACACCAACAAATAGGAACTCCCGCAAGCCACGATATCCCGAGATCAGACAAAATCAACAGTTTAGAACTCCCGCAAGCCACGAAGAGAACCCCCGCAAGCCATGAAGAGAACTCCTGCAAGCCACGAAGAGATCGAACCCAAAGCACGAAGAGTGAAAAAGCGAGGGAAAGAGGAGGCGACCCTAGCCCTCAACTGTGTTTCCCCCCATTTACCCGAGATCTGACAATAGTACAGATCGGGGGCGATTTCCTCTCGTTTTTGAAGGAAATGGGGCGAAGAAAAAAGTCCGATGTGGAGGGGATTTCTGCGGCTGGAGGGACGAGGGGGAGAAGCGAACCAAAGCTGGGAAACGAAAACCCTAGAATGGGTTTTGTCGATGTGGAGCGGGTGTCAGGAGAAGAAAAACGTTTCCACGGTTCAAAATAGCGAACCAAACGGGCCTTTAACTTACCTAGGCATACCTCTTAGACTAGGAAAATTACAGAAAGAGGATTACCTACCATTGATTGATAAGTTTGAAAAGAGATTGACAACTTGGAAAGGAAAAATCTTATCTATAGGGGGAGGCTCATTCTGGTGAACACTATTCTTTCTAGCATGCCTCTCTTTTGGATGACATTTTTTATTTTTCCTAGTTGGCTGAGTGAGAGATTAACAAAATAAGAAGAAGATTTTTTTGGTCTGGGAATGATGAAAACAAAATTGTGGCTAATTTGATGAAATGGGGGTGGCGGCGGAGGGGGGGGGGGGCAGTGTGCAAACTAAATGGCAAGGGGGTTTGGGAATCCTTGATTTAAAAATTATGAATAGAGATTTGTTAGGAAAATGGTTATGGAGATGGTTTGATAAAAAGGAAATGCTATGGAAAAATATTATCTGTGTGAAATATTTTGGGGATGATAATCTAGTTCAATTTGCAAATCCAAAAAGGAAAAAAAATCAATTTTCTAGAGAGATATATATTAAAGCTAAAGAAAATTTCTTATGTAGTACAATTGTGAAGATAGGTAATGGGAAAAATACTTTATTTTGGTTGGATAAATAGACTAGTGAAATGTTTTTAGCTGCAATGTTTCTAGATTTGTATGCTTTAGCTGCTGATCGGTTTATAACTGTTTTCTCTAGGAGAAAAAAGATACATGATAGGTGGAAGGATGTGGCATATTCATTTTAAGAGGCAGCTTACAAGAAATTTGGTTTTGCAATATTTGGATATGTTGAATTTTGTAAATAATGTGAAATTTGGTTTTGCAATATTTGGATATGTTGAATTTTGTAAATAATGTGAACCTTTCTACTGAGCAAGGTCTTAGAAAATGGAAATGGGATGTTGGGACAAACCCGGGGCCCAATAGAGCAGGGTCGTAACAATAGTAGAGTGAAAGTAAAGATAAAAAGAACACACAGATTTATGTGGAAATCCCCTAAAGAATTTGGGGTAAAAACCACGGACAAGGATTGAAGAATCCACTATGAGAAAAATTTAGAAGATACAATTTCTCTTTTATAAGGAGAAACTCTCTCTATTTTTCTCTCTCACTTTTCTATATGAGGAGTTGTTTCTGGGATGGATTTTTTCTTAAGAGTTTTGGGCCTATTTATAGTGTTTGGAAAAATACTATGTATTAATAAAATATTATTAGTGGTGGGCCCGCCACCCTTTTTTCAATCTTCACTTAACTCTGGATGGTGACAAACTTAGAGTGGTGGGGTCCACTCAAAATTTTTTGTTAAAAAATTCAGCTTTAGCCTTCAAAAGGTGCGGCTGACAATCTCCCACTTAAAGATTTGACTGAGTATCAATCATATCTTCATATTATTTTTTCTATCTTGCCATCTTTATTTTGCTCATGTCTTTGACAGACCACAGGAGGATCGACACCAAATAAATTTATTAGTATTGACTGCTTTTGTTAAAAAATCTGCTAGGTTATCTTTGGTGTGAATTTTCTGCATATTCACTGTTCCTTCTTCCATTTTCTCACGAACAAAATAGTACAAAAACTCGAATGTGTTTTGTCTTTGAATGAAAGGCTGGATTTCTTGCTAAATGAAAAGCACTCTGATTGTCATAAAATAGAGAAATCTTCTTTTGTTCATGGCCGACTTCCTCCAGCACCATCTTCAACCATATCGCCTCTTAATTTACTAGCTTGTGTAGCTGCTACATATTCTGCTTTTTTTTGTTGAAGTAGCCATAACTGACTATAGTTTTGATATCCATCTTACAACTCCACCCAGCAAGTACAAACACATAGCATGTGGTAGATTTGCTATTATCACGATCACATACATAATCAGAATCAACATATCCCACTGATAATAAAACCTGATCCCCTATAACATAATGCAACATTTGAGGTTCCCTTAATGTATCTTAGAATCCTCTTTATAGCATTCCAATGCTCTCTACCAGGATTCGCCATATATCGACTTACCACTCACATTGCTTGTGCAATGTCTGGTCTTGTACAAATCATAACGAATATTAAGCTTCCCACTACTGATGCATATGATACTCGGGACATCTTCATCCTCTCTTCATCATTACTAGGACTCATACTAGAGGATAACTTAAAATTAACAAGAAGTGGGGTAGAAATTGACTAACAATCTTGCATCTTAAAGCGCCGCAAGATTTTGTTCAAATAATTCTTTTGAGAAAGCTAAATCTTCTTATTAATTCTATCTCGGTAAATTTACATCCCTAGAATCTTGTTTGCAGATCCTAAATCCTTCATTTCAAATTTCCTAACTAACTGAGCCTTTAATTCTTTGATACGATCTTTGTTGGGGCCTGCAACCAACATGTCGTCAACATACAACAATAAAATAACAAAGTTATTTTTACCAAACCTCTTGAAATATGCACAAGGGTCTGAATTAAGTCTGTTGTATCCAAGACTCATGATGAATGAATCAAATCTCTTGTACCAACACCTCGGTGCCTGTTGTAGACTGTACAGATATTTGTTCAATCTGCAAACCAAGTTCTCTTTTCCCTTTTTCTTCAAAACCTTCTGGTTGGACCATGTAAATTTCTTCTTCAAGATCTCCATGAAGAAATAATATTTTCACATCTAGCTGCTCTAGATGTAAGTCAAATATAGCTTTCATAGCCAAGACTATTCGGACTGTTGTAAGTCGAACTACAGGAGAAAATATTTCATTAAAGTCAATACATTCTTTCTGAGCTTATCCTTTCACCACCAACCTAGCACGATATCGCTCCACTTGATCATCGTCATTTCGCTTGATCTTATAGAACCATTTATTTCCAATGGTCTTTCTTCCATGTGGTAGTGACACAAGTACCCAAGTCTTGTTCTTATGGAGAGCTTCAATTTCTTCCTGCATTGCTGTCATCCATAAAGATGCATCTGTGCTATTTATAACTTCATGAAAAGTTAATGGCTCTCCATCCTTTGTTAGAAGACAATATGCAACATTACTCTATGTAATATACTCTGAGTGCCAAGTCAGTGGTATTCTCTCACAAGTTAACATTCGAACTTCTGAAGCTTCGGACTCGACTGGTTCTTGTACATCATGCTCTGGTATTGCTTCAGAAGAATTTGGATCATTTTCTACCTGAACAGCTACAGTCTTTGAGTTCTTCCGTAAACTGCTTTCTTTTTCTTTACTTTGTAGTTGATTTCTACAAAGATAACATCTTTGCTGATGATAATCTTACGGGCAGTGGGATCCCACAGGCGATGCTCCTTTACTCCATCAACATACCCCAAAAATATGCATTTTCTAGATTTTGAATCTAGCTTTATAATTTCTTGGGCATTGTACATTACGTACACTAGACCTCCAAATATATGAAGGTTAGAATAATCAGCTAGCTTGTCAGTCCATATCTCCATCGGTGTCTTTAATTATATTGCAGTTGATGGAGATCGATTCATCACATAACATGCAGTTTTTACTACTTCCGCCTAAAAGACTTTATCCAGATTTGCAGTTACCAACATAACTCTTGTTCTTTCTAACAGAGTTCTGTTCATGCACTCTGCCACCCTATTTTGCTGAGGAGTATATGCAGTACTGAATTACCTTTTGATACCTTCTTGCTTGTAGAATGTAAGAAATTCATCGTTTGTATATTCTCCTCCATTATCTGACCTCAAACACTTGATATTCTTTTCAGATTCAAGCTTGACTCGCGCTTTGTAGACTTTAAAGACTGGGAACGCATCTGCCTTCTTCTTGATAGGATACACCCAACATCTCCTAGAGTAATCATCAATATAGGATACAAAATATTTTGCTCCTCTCATGGATGTAACTGGTGCTTGCCATACATCAGAATGAACCAGTTCTAGAATAGCCTTGCTTCTAGAACTCGATGTGTTGAACTTCAGTCGATGCAGCTTACTTGTAACACAATGCTTGCAGAAGGGAAAAGCTACTGAATTAAGTCTAGGAAGCAGCTTCTGATCAGAGAGAATTTTTAAGCCTCGTTCTAACATGTGGCCTAGTTTGCAATGCCACATCATGATTTGTTATTCTCCACAGCTTGTTGATGCTACACATGAATCAGCTTCCTGTAGGGTTTCTCCCTTGAGCATGTATAGATTTGCAGCTATCTTTTCTCCTCTTATCACAACAAGCGCTCCTCTAACAATCTTCATGATCCCATTTTCTATATGAGTTTTGCACCCGAGCTCATCTAATTGTCCTAAAGACAATAGATTCTTCTGCAAGCCCTTCACATGTCGCAAATATTAAAGAGTGAGTATTATATCATTAAACATTTTGATTTTAATAGTGCCAATACCAGAAATCTCCAAGGCATGATCATTTTCCATGAATACAAATCCTCCTGAGATAGGTTCATATTTGTGAAACCATTCTCTCCGAGAGGTCATGTGCCAAGAGGATCCTGAATCTAGAAGTCATACATCAGCACATCTCTTTCTGCCTTCATCATTAGTGTTTGCTCCACTTTATAAAATTCCACCATCATCTGACGTGCTAACAACACATCCTTGAGATGTTGATGGCTCTGAAGACTTTTTATCACCACTCTTCTTATTGTGCCAACACTCCGATTTGACGTGCCCTCTTTTGCCACAGTTGTAGTATTTGATATTCTTCTTACTTCGTAATTTTGATCTACCATGGGTATGACTCCCACTGGGGCCATGTTCCATTGTTCTTCCTCTCGTCACCGTTAAGGCTTCCGCTTGTTACGAACTTATCTGCTTGTCTTCCTTGTTCTTGCGCCTATTTTTTTCCTCTAGAACAACGGCTGCAACATCG
Source organism: Asparagus kiusianus (assembly GCA_022839385.1). Lineage (NCBI taxonomy): Eukaryota > Viridiplantae > Streptophyta > Magnoliopsida > Asparagales > Asparagaceae > Asparagus > Asparagus kiusianus. The sequence continues at coordinate 145,334 of BQKN01061980.1, forward strand.
TCAAAGACTAGATTGTCCGTAAGGACGTTGTTTGTGAAATTGATGATGACCTGATCATACGAGTCAGGTAGACTATGAAGAAGAAGTTTTGCATGTTCATTTATACTGATTGCATGCCCTAACGTTGTGAGTTGGGAGAACAATGTGTTTAGGGTGTTGTGTGATTAGTCATTGATGTAGATTACGCCATCCTTAGAGTGTAAAGTCTCTTTTTTAAGAAGATTTTATTGTGCGGGGATTTTTCCTCATATAGTTTTGTTAGTGTATCCCAGATTTCTTTTGCTGTCTTCTTCTCCTCTATGCTTGATAGCACCCCATCTGCTAATGCCTGATAGAGATTTGCAATAGCATTTTCATCCATCTCGTTCCACTTATTATCATCTATGATGTTGTCCGTCGTTGCACCAATGACCGCTAGACAATTATCTTTTCTTAAGATGACCTTTATCTTCAACTTCCACAGTGAGAAATTACTCCCGTTGAATTTCTTGATCTCGAACTTCATTGCCATTGCTTCTACCACGAACAGTAACTTCTTACTATTTCACGTAAACAGTAACTGTATTTGTAAACAGTAACAATATTCGTGAATATATAGTACCGTACTTCTGAATAGTACCATATTTATGAACAGTACCATACTCGTGAATAGGACCCGTCACCTTCAAAGGTTGAATGATAATCTAACTTATTTTTTGATATGGAGGATCCACTTTTGGTGGTAGCCACAGAGCATATGATAAGTAGATACACTCACCCTAATACAGACTCTGATACCACTTGTAGGGACAAACCCAGGGCCCAATAGAACATGTTAGCAGCAATAGTAGAGTGGAAGTAATAAAAAAAAGATAAACACACATATTTACGTGGAAAACCCCCTAAAGAGTTTGCGGTAAAAACCACAGGCAAAGATAGAAGAATCCACTATGAGGAAAAACTTAGGAGATACAATCTCTCTTTTATATGGAGAAACTCTCTCTATTTTTCTCTCTCACTCTTCTATATGAAGAGCTGTTTCTGTGATAGATTTTTTCTTAAGAGTTTTGGGTCTATTTATAGTGTTTGAAAAAATACTATGCACTAATAAAATATTATTAGTGGTGGGGCTCGTCGCCCTTTTTTTAATCTTCACCTAACTCTAGACGGTTCCAAACATAGAGTGGTGGGGCCCACTCAAAATTTTTTGTTAAAAAATTCGGCTTCACCTTCAAAAGGTGCGGCTGATATGGGAGTCATCCAATGTTTTTACAGTCAAATCCTATTATAATTTTTTGATTGATGGGGGAATTAAGTTTGATCCTATGGATTTATGGAAACTCCCTGTCCCTTTGAAGATTAAAATTTTAGTTTGGTTGACTATTAAAAAGAAACTGAATACAAAATATTTCGTCAATAGAAAGGGTGTTGTGGTAGATAATATTTGTTCTCTATGTGGTGTTGAAATAGAAACACACTCTCACCTATTCATACGTTGTCCTTTTGTTTTCTCCGTGTGGAGGTTGATTAAACACAAATTTGGTGCGAGTGATGATTTTACTAGTTTGCGGGAATTATGGTCATCCTGGAGAATATTCTCCGTACCAAATAATTCTAAGATTGATGTGGGATATGTATGGCTGCGCTTTAGTTTGGTGTATTTGGAGTGAGAGAAATAACAGAATTTTCTCCCACAAAAGCAAACATGCGTTACAGATTTTGGGACAAATTAGGGCTATTGTTCAATTTTGGTTAGGGAATATGCACATCAGCGAACGCACAAAGATGCATTTCAAGCGCAGACCTAGGGGAGGAATCTCGCCTGAAATGAAAAAAATGATGCGCATGCACAAACATGTAAGGTATTTTAATATTTTCAACTACACCTTTAGGTTGGTGTAGTGTAGTATGTACAACCACTTTTATTAATAGTAGAGGCTGAGGTATCTGCGTGACACCTCATCCTTTTTTCCTAGAAAAAAAAAAAAAAAACGAGAGGAGCATTGTTTACAATTATTAGCAATTAGCCAATCTCAATTTTTTTAAAGAGAGGAGCATTGTTTACAATTTATTTTTCTAAATTAGAATGGACATCTGGCGGTTCATGAAAAAGGATTATTTGATCTTTGATACCTCCAAAATTTCATCCTTTAAATACCCTAAATTTCTATCGTGACATGTTGATACCACAAAGTTTTCGATTCAACTTCAATTTGATATCCCCAAATCTAATTTATTTTTCCTCAATTTTGCCTGACTCAAAAAACTAAACTTTGATTAAAAAAATTATACTCTCATTAACATTTCTATGTTACAATATGTGAATAAAATTAAAATTAGTTTCTTTTTGCACTTCTATATGTATCAAACTATCAAATAGAATTTTAGGGCATATAAAAAGAGAAAACTATCAATAAAAAAGTTAAATATTTACTCATTGTATGACTTTGAGTGTGCCTTTGAAAACTACCAAATTGCAAGACCCCCTTTGAATTTGAGGGATTTATGAACCATTTAGAAGTTTGAGGGACGAATAAGGCATTATTGAATATTTGGGGGAAACAACATACCAAATGACTAAGTTGGCTAGGTGTTGCACTATTTTTATATATGGTATTATATGATATGATATTTGCTTAATTATGTTACTAGTTTGGCCGAGTATTGCTTTTCATACTTGCTTGAGGATTTCAATCATTATAGATTTAATGGAGGGTTGGAATTTAATTATCTAGAGTTTCTTTCCACTGGATAGTTAATGCATCAATGACGGCCTCTTTTCAGATTAGTACAAAACTAGTGAGTTCGGATATCAATATATATACTAATCCAAAAAATCTGCTTCCCTCGTTGCATCAATTATCTCATGCCTAGATTAACACAAGAACGGATACAAAAACACAATTAATAAATTATTGATATATAACCAAGCCTTTATTACAACCATATTGGCCTCTTATTCCATAACAAGAATTAATGAGGCAGCATCACCAGAGGAGGATGGTTAGGGTCAGGAGTTGAAGGCCCAGAAGGAGGCACCGGTGTATTTCTTGGCAGCATGTGACCGAACGAAGAAGAGATGGAGACACCATAATCGCCGTCGGGTTCCCTCAAGATTCGTGCTGAGGTTGCTGAGGAGAAAATCAGGATGGCCAACACCACGGCACAATAAAAAGTCTTCATGCTCTTTAACATTTATGTATGGTTCTCTCTTTTATCAGGAGGTTCTGAGGAGTTTCAAGAGGTTTTATAGGGGAGAGGAGCTGACCAGGGAGCATGGATTCAAGGGCATGCATATATTGTAGATTATGCTGTGAAAAGGGAAAGATGCATCTACTGATTAGTTGGCATATCAGAAAAGATTTTGGTACTACGATTTTTGAAGAGGATCTACTGCCGATGCATGCATACCCCATATATAGCCACTTACATCCCAAACTATTTTGTTGGCGCTTGCATTTTCTTAATTTCATGTTGAGAAGACTTTGGAAAATATTATTGTCGGTGGGAAAAGGGATTCTTAATTTGAGTCAGCAATCAGTATGTAAGAAGCCTCTTTGTCTTTAAAAAAAATTCAAGAGAAGATACAATAATTTTGTGGACAACATACATATATAGAGTACATTTTCAACCAGAAAATTATAGGTTCTGTTAACAACACATAGTCAGCGGGTAAAAGTTCGTCATCTTCCTCTTCAAATTCAAAACCTATGATTTCAATTGATCTGGTTCATGAAAAAATCTTTGTTTTTTGGGAAATTTCATAATTACGCTCTTTTAGGAAATTTTCATAATTACGCTATTGGAGTAATTGCTGACAGATTAGAAAAGGATTTGAAAGCTTATTAGCCGTTTGATGGGTGTTGGATGTCAGGATGTTTTCTGAGAATGAGTTTTTGGTGAAGATTCTACCTTGGGATCAATTGCATGAATTGAGTAAAAAGGGTATAGTAACTCTGAGATCTTGCAGAATTAAGCTTAGAAGATGGTCAGGAGAGGAGGGAGATACAGTTTTATATAGAAATAATAAGATGTGGATAAAATTACAGGGAATTCCGCCTTATATCTGGGATTGGGATGTTTTTTCTAAGATTGTGCAACCCTTTGCTGATCTTGTTGAAATGGGTTCTGAGACTAAAGAGTCTAGGAATTTCTCTGTGGCTATTCTGCGTGTTAAGTGCAAGGAGATTATTGACACACCTGATTTGATCTATGTTTTAGTGGGTATGCATGTATATCATATCTCTGTTTCAATTATATTAGAGAATGGAAAATATAGGGGTGGGGAAAAGAGTTCTAAAGAAGATGATAGACTAAAAGCTCAAAGCTCTGGAACATCTTCGGTGGTTTTTCTTCTAGTGATTCTCAATGGACTGTTAAGGTGATCATAGGAATGCTCCAGCTGGTAGCCCTGCAATAAAATTGTGGAGCAAAGCTGAAGAGTTTTGCAACAATGATATAAAAACTTTGATTGACCATGAACAAGTACACACTATTGTTGAAGAATCTGAGGTAGAGGAACAGATCTCTCCTTTAAATGTTGGTGAGGGCCAAATAAATTTATCAACATTACCCATAGAGACTACTGCAGAGATTTAAATTCTGAGGATAAGTTGGTGAATGAGGGAATAAAGAAGATGATATGGAGGAAAACATATGTTTGTTAGAGGAAATGAATATGACGATGGAAAAAAATCTGCCGATGTTTTAAGTGAAAGGGAAGAGAAAACAACCTTAGGTGCAGAATTATAGAATCTAACAAGATGTGACTCCAGTGAAGAGACTTTAAAAAAAATGATGTTGAGCAGTTTGACGTGAAGACAGATGATTTACCTATTGTAAGGGATATTCAGTATGAGATGATTGTTGAACTAATTTTGTGCCCATTTTGTTTTATTCAAATGAAAAGTTTAGCTTCACAATGTGGTATGATATTTGAAGTGAAAAGTAATTTTAATCCCATAATGCAAGTAAGACAGTTAGAGAGTGAAAGAGCTAAAAAACGGGAGTTTTATTTTTGTGGGGTTGCATCTTTTTTGAAATGATTTGTTCATGGAATGTGAGGGGGGTTGGGGATGATAAGAAAAAAAATATAGCGTAAGAGGATTTCAATCATTATAGATTTAATGGAGTATCGGAATTTAATTATCTAGAGTTTCTTTCCACTAGATAGTTAATGCATCAATGACGGCCTCATTTCAGATTAGTACACAACCAGTGAGTTCGGATATTAATATATATACTAATCCAAAAAATATGCTTCCCTTGTTGCATCAACTATCTCATACCTAGATTAACACAAGAATAGACACAAAAATGCAATTAATCAATTATTGATATATAACCAAGCCTTTATTACAACCATATCGGCCTCTTATTCCATAACAAGAATTAATGAGGCAGCATCACCAGAGGAGGATGGTTAGGGTCAGGAGTTGAAGGCCCAGAAGTAGGCACAAGTGTATTTCTTGGCAGTATATGACCGAACGAAGAAGAGATGGTGACACCGTAATCGCCGTTGGTGTAAAACCCCGTAAAATAAAGTGAATGAGTTTTTATTGTGAAATATATATTTATATCATAGATGAATATGATAACAAATGTTTGGGGATCAAACAAGTCTATTTATGTGAGAAAAAAAGTGATAGGACCAGCACACAAAACAACTAGCACAACAGTTTTTATGTTCTACGGTCAACCGTGCTAGGCGCGACGGTCGACCGCACAGCGGCCAGATAGTTTTTCCCAGTTCGGGTCATATTGGGTTTTGGGTTGGGTTTTTGGGTTAATATATATATTATTATATCCGGGAGACCCTCTTCTTCATCAGCTCAAACCCTAGCAGCCTCCTCCTCCCCTCTTGCAAATCCTAACCCCTTCTCCTTGGTGATCCTGGCGGATTTTGGGGAGTTTGAACGAGATCCAGCAGCTTTCAGCGAAGGAGGACTTTTCCCAGCATTGTTTAGAGTTTGTCATCACCCCTCAGGCGAGTTTTATCTTCCCCAATCCTACACCTATGCTTTTAAACGTTTTTAATGATGTTTTCATGTGATTTGTGAGCCTAACATGCTAGTTTATGTATAAAAAATAGATCTCTATATTGTATATTGTAAAAAGAACAAGTTTTCAGTTAATGAAGATCACCCATGAATTTCTTAATGTAGATCTAGATCTAAAATTTATTCTAACAAGAGTTTTGAAAGAAAAATAATTGTTTTCGAAGGTTTCGACATGAATATGTATGATTAAAAATGTTTTGTTTTGTCTATAGTGATTAGACTATTTTTTCACATGTTATTGATATGTTAAATCATGTGTTTAGGGTTGTTAGTTTATAAATACGTCACACACAAAGTTTAAGATTAAACCCATGTAGAACAGAAACCTGAAAAATGTTTCTGCTTCTACGCGGTCGACCGCGGTGGACGCGACGGTCAATCGTGTAGCGTGCACAGAAGCAGTAAGTGTCTACTTTGGGTGTGGTCGACCGTGGTGGGCACGATGATCGACCGCTGGGAGCACAGACAAGCAGAGACTTTCTGCTATCTGTGCGGTCGAACGTGGTGGGCACGACGGTCGACCGCTGGGGATTTTTTCTGCGTTATCATGTTGTGCATAGGTTTGTGTGGCTAGCATGACACCTAGGTTATATGTGATTGTTATACACTAAGATTAGTGTACATGAGTTTACTACGGACATGAGTCTTAGATTTATTCACCGGAGTATGAGTGTGAACAGTATATATGTTGGTTTCGACATCATTTACATGTTACAGTCCTCGTGTTGGACTATAAGCTATTGAAGTCCTCTTGTTGGACTATAAACTATTGAAGTCCTCATGTTGGACTATAAGCTATTGAAGTCTTCATGTTGGACTATAATATATTAAAGTCCTCGTGTTGAACTATAATCTACTATAGTCCTTGTGTTGGACTTTAAGCTATTACAGATGTATGTATTTGACTTATGATAGGTCATTGATAGTATGGTTGGAGATGGAGTTATTGCTCCATGTTGTAGCTTGGATTTGGTATTTGGCTATTTACATTATGAGCTAATGGGATAGTTGACATACCGACGCACATGTCGTAAATTCCTAAATATCAAACTCCCATTTCTTTTCACAGTCGATGATTGACTATCTATTATGTACTTACAACTATTTTCTTATCCTTCTAGCCTTTCCCCCTGGGGTTGGTTGAGATGTTACTCGCTAGTGCTTGACGCTCATTGTTTCCCCTCTTTTAGGTAACAAGCCAGGTACACGGAGAGCCATAGCTTGACGGAGTTGCTCTAGCAGCTATTTATAGTTATTATTAGCAGTTTATGTCAGAACTCCACAGTAGATGTATTTATGAACATCTGAGATATTATTTCTAGTTTTGTAAAGGCGATGTACCTTAAATGTCATTTCATTTGACTTCCTATTGTGAGACAGTTGTATCAGTTTAGATGTTTTCTTCTCAGAGATTTATTCATTTATATCAGTAGCGATGATTTTCTTTAGAGTATCTGTTGTTTAGTGTTTCTTCTGTATATTCTCTCTTGCCTATTTTGTACCTTCACCTATTGTTGATTCCACTAGATAGATAGTAACTGTGATGGTGAAACATGTTATAGCATGGTGTTTAGTGCTTGGTAGGTTTGACATTCTTTGTTTTACCTTGGACTGCAGCATTGTTGAAACCAGGGACATCAAAGTTAGTATCAGAGCTCTAGTTCCAGTATCCTTAGGATCATCCTGTGTCGAGTCGTGGAGTTAGAGTAGAGTTTCTTAAGATTCATATATAGAGTCCGCTAGAAATTTTTAGAATGAGTGAGGATGTTATATTCACGTATTCAAAAATTACGAATATTTTTTTGTGATATTAAAAGTATTTGCGTGAATGATATATGATATGAATTTCTTATTAATACGAGTTCCATATATGTTTTGTTCGAGGACTTATAAATTTCTTCTATATGCTCAGATGGCCGAACGTGGTAGACCTCGTACCCGAAGAGCTAGTCAGGCAGAGCCACAACAGGCTCCACCAAAGCCGCAGTAGGCTCCACTCGAGCTGTAGCAGGCTCCACCCGAGCCGTAGTAGGCTCCCCAGTATTTGATAGATCTAATGGATCCCATAGCCGCTAGGATGGCAGCGCTTGAGGAGCTTGTGACGAATCACATCACACCACCACCACCACCAGTAGTTCCACCACTGGTGATACCAGCTATTCCCATTGTGGAGAATTTTCTAGAGGACACACCCGCACCTACCCCACAGGTAGTTGCTGATAGAGCCTCAGAGCAGGAGGCTTGGCTCCGCCTAGTGGAGAGATACCAAAAGATGAGGGCATCGGAGTTTCAGGGATTGTCAGATTCTCTTCAGCACATAAGTGGAAGGAGAATGTGGGTAACATTCTTGAGATACTTAATGTAACTTCGGTTCAGAAGTAGAGGCTAGCATCTTACAGTCTCAAAGGGGATGCAGGAAGATGGTATCGGCTACAGTTTACTCCATAGCAGAGGATGACCCTCACCTGAGAGGATTTCATCTACTTCTTCGATGAGCAGTATATCTCTTTCGCGGCATGGGCCGGGAAAGAGCTTGAGTTATCTAGATTGACTCAGGGAGACATGTCAGTAGCTGATTTTGAGAGCAGATTTATGAGTCTACTTCACTTTATGGGTATGTGCCAGACTGGAGAACGCCAGGCACAAATGTTTCTAGTAGGACTTCGCCCTAGCCTTCGTCGATACCTCGTTTCTAGGAGGTTCTACTCAGTTCGAGAGGTAGCTGATGCTGCCACTTCATAGGAGAATGAGTCAGCTATGTTCCAGAAGGACAAGGAAGGGAATACTAAGGATAAGGGTAAGAATAAGAGGCCATTTTTAGGACCCTAGCAGCAGTAGCAAGACCCTCATAGGAGAGGACCCCAGCAGGATCAGAGAGCACCTCAGCAGCGCAAGTTTTAGGATACTTGTTTTAAGTGTCACAAGCTTGGTCACAGAGCATCAGAGTGTCGTAGTGCACCAGCAGGAGCCCAGCAAGGGAAAGGGCAGAATCAGCAGCAAAATCAATTTTAGGACTGAGGTCAGGGCCAACAGATGAGACTCGAGGCACAGCCAGTAGTTCCGCAGATTGAGGGATAGGTTCGTGTAGTTCAGGAGGTCCCTCAGTGACAGGTTGTTCCATTTGCTCCACTTCCAGTAGCAGAGCAGCCTCCAGCCACCGGTAGGGTCTATGTGGTAGTCTCTCGTGATCATGGTACAAGCGGGGCTGTAGTGGAGGGTACGTTCCTCGTGAACTCCTTTCCAACCCGTATTCTTTTTGATTCAGGAGCTTCACATTCTTTCATATCTTATGCTTTTATGATTAGACTTCAGCTCATAGCTCAGCCTCTATACATTCCTTTGTCAGTTTTCACCCCTCTAGGTGAGATGTCGCTCTTAGAGAGCATTTGTAGAGGTGTGTTATCGGTTTAGACGAGTCTGAGTTTGTTGTCGATCTGATAGTGTTGAGCATGTTAGAGTTTGAGGTTATTCTTGGTATGGATTGGTTATCTTCCTACCACGTTAGTATCGGCTGTTTTACCAAAATAGTCAAGTTGCGAGCATCCGATGGGTCCAAGTTAGTTGTGGCCACCTCTCAGGGGAACCAGTTTGCGGAGTCATTACTGGCGTACATCGAGGAGGTGATGTTTCGGGATCAGAGTGTTGATATATGTGAGACTAGAGTTGTCTCAGATTATCATGATGTCTTTCATGATATACCTGGGTTGTCTCCTATGAGAGAGGTTGAGTTTTGTATTGAGTTATAGCCGGGCACAGCCCCGATATCCTGAGCATCCTATCACATGACACCTGCTGAGATGAGGGAGCTACATACCCAATTAGATAAGTTGTTAGCTCAGAGCTTTATTCGTCAGAGTCATTCTCTGTAGGGAGCGCCGGTCCTCTTCATGAAGAAGAATGATGGTAGTATGCGATTATGTATCGACTACAGTGAGTTGAACAAAGTCACTATCCAAAATAGATATCCTTTGCCTCGGATTGATGACTTGTTTGATCAGGTGCAGGGAGCGTAGTATTTCTCAAAGATTGATCTTCATTCTGGTTAGCATCAATTACGGGTTCAGGAGATGGATATTCCCAATACTGCCTTTCTGACTCGATATGGGTCATTTGAGTTTTTGGTCATGCCATTTGGGTTGACCAATGCACCTACGGTATTCATAAATTTGATGAACCAGGTTTTCCATCCATACTTGGACCAGTTCGTGATTGTATTTATCAATGATATTAATATCTATTCGAGATCGAAGTCGGAGCACGAGCAACATCTACGTTTAGCTTTGCAGACCTTGCGGGAGCATCAGCTATATGTTAAGTTCAGAAAGTGTGAGTTTTGGATTTCTGAGGTCAGGTTTCTTGGCCATGTTGTCAGCGGAGAGGGCATAGCAGTGGACCCAACTAAGGTTTCAGCAGTGCTTGATTAGTAACCGCCGAAGACGATTACCGAGATTCATAGCTTTTTAGGGTTAGCTGGCTATTACAGGAAGTTCATTCAGGACTTCTCGAAGATTGTGATGCCACTTACATATCTTACGAAGAAGGGTGTATAGTTTACTTGGAGCATGGAGTGCCATAAGGCCTTTGATGCCTTGAAGGCTAAGTTGATTACGACGCCAGTTCTTACTATTCCGAGTAGTGATAGGACATTTGTTGTATACATGGATGTGCCGTTAGCAGGTTTGGGAGGTGTTCTGATGCAGACTCAGAGGGTAGTAGCATATATCTCACAGCAGTTGAATGTGCATAAGTAGAACTATCCCACTCATGATTTAGAGTTAGCAGCGGTAGTATTCGCGCTGAAGGCATGGAGACACTACTTGTATGGAGTTCAATTCAAGTTATTCACAGACCACCAGAGTCTGAAATACCTTTTTCTCCTAGAAAAAACTTAATCAGAGACAGCAATGATGGATTGAGTTTATCAAGGACTACGAGTTCGCGATTCAGTATCATCCGGGGAAGGCGAACGTCATAGCAGATGCTTTGAGTAGGAAGCGTCGACATCAGGTTGCGGCTTTGTGGTGCTCGTTGTATCGAGATCTTCTCACTCTTAGTTAGTTCGATTTTAGTCCAGAGATTAGCAGGACCAGTGCATACTTGGGAGCTATATCAGTACAGCCATCTTGGAGGGACAAAATAGTCAGAGCTCAGTTAGAGGACTCTTAGATTCAAGTCCGAAAGGAGGAGATTTCTAAAGATCCCAAGGATAATTGGACCATTGGAGCAGATGGAGGCCTTCGGATGAAGGGTCGATTGGTTATACTAGCTAGTGTAGAGCTGAAGAGAGAGTTGTTTGATAAAGCACATCGTACCCGATATACAGTGCATCCAGGAGCCACTAAGATGTACAAGGATCTGAGGAGACACTTTTGGTGGAATGGTATGTGTAGAGATATTGCAGGATATGTGGCTAAGTGTTATACCCGCCAGCAAGTGAAGGTAGAACACCAGAGACTAGTAGGGACACTTCAGCCGCTACCCATTCAAGAGTAGAAGTGGGCGGATATTTCTATGGACTTCATCATAGGGTTGCCGAAGTCGAAGAAGGGGAACGACTCAGTTTGGGTGATAGTAGATCAGTTGATGAAGTCGGCACATTTTATTCCAGTGAGGACTACTTATACCGCTGAGACCTATATGAAGATATTTATCCGGGAGATAATTTGATTTTACAGAGTTCTAGATACGATTGTATCAGATCGAGGATTAGTTTTTACCTCACACTTTTGGAGGAGTTTTCAGGATTCATTCGGCAGCAGATTATTATACAGTAGTGTATTCCACCCTCAGGCAGACGGTCAGATAGAGAAAGTGAACACGTGTTGGAGGACATATTGCGGGCTTGTATCATTGACTTTCAAGACAGCTGGGAGGATCAAATTCCATTGATAGAGTTTGCTTATAATAATAGTTATCAAGCGACGATTGGTATGGCTCCGTATGAGACATTACACGGGAGGCCCTGTAGATCCCCTATATGTTGGGCAGAGCCGGATGATAACTTGTTGTTTGTACCAGAGCTTATGAGGCAGACTACCGAAAAGGTAGCATTGATTAGGGAGCATATTCTAACCGCTCAGAGTCGGCAGAAGAGCTACGCAGATCATAGACGGCGACCTTTAGAGTTTCAGGTGGGAGATTATGTCATGCTAAAGGTATCACTGATGAAGGTTGTGCAGTGATTTGGTAGACATGGAAAGCTTGCCCCGAGATATATTGGTCCTTTTTAGATTGTTGAGCGTATTGGGGTTGTTTCTTATAGACTAGATCTTCTAACATCGATGTCTAGTGTGCACGACGTATTTCATATTTCTATACGCAAGAAGCACTTACATGATGAGGAGAGACAACGAGTATTAGATGCTCCGGAGATTGGGTTTCAGGACGATTTGACTACGATTTAGATCTCAGTTTGTATACTTTCCAGAGAAGACAAGAAACTTAGAAATAAGGTGATTCCTTTGGTGAAAGTCCAATGGAACCGAAGAGGATATGAGGAGATTTCTTGGGAGCGCGAGGAGGATATGCGTCGCGACTACCCACACCTGTTTGAGTAGGTAAATTATTTGGATTATATTTTTCCTATGGTTTATGATGATTTTAGGATAGTTATATTTATCTTTAACACTAGAATGGGAGTATTGTCACATGATCCTTAATTATTTGAAATACATGGTATATACGGGAGGTTCCTCGTTTGGATTTTTTGCTTGACGTACTAATTTCTTTTAATTAGGGATTAAGGTGTAAATATTTACATTCTAGGTTGTTAACTTTAGATAGCACTATGTTCATATCTGGAAATTAATGCTATGAGATGTGTATGTGGGAATTTAATTACTCCCGATGTACTTTTCTCATATTATTAATTTTTGAGATACGATTTTGGAATTTCGAGGATGAAATTCTTTTAAGGGGGAAGAATGTAAAACCCCGTAAAATAAAGTGAATGAGTTTTTATTGTGAAATATATATTTATATCATAGATGAATGTGATAACAAGTGTTAGGGGATCAAACAAGTCTATTTATGTGAGAGAAAACAAGTGATAAGACCAGCATACAAAACAACTAGCACAACAGTTTTGATGTTGTGCGGTCGACCGCGCTGGGCGCGACGGTCGACCGCACAGTGACCAGACAGTTTTTCCTAGTTCTAGTCATATTGGGTTTTGGGTTGGGTTTTTGGGTTCATA
>BQKN01061981.1:3439-16166 GCA_022839385.1 Asparagus kiusianus
TAATAATTCACATGCTAGCCCGATTCAAACGGTAATCGGTAAAGGCATATCAAACCCGTTGATGGCTGAGGATTTGCCAAAAATCTTATAAGCGTTATGTCCACTGGGTTCACAATCAACAAAGAAACATCATGACAAAAGGAGGAGTGCGCTAAGGAAAAGACTTTGTTTCATTAATAAAATTAGGCCAAATGGAGATACAAGAAGATGTCTCAAATCAGATTTAACAAACTGAAGGAAGCAATTTTAGCCTTAACAGCGGCAAGCTTCTCTGCCTGTTCCACTCGAACCTTCTCCTCCTCTTTCTTCTGAAGCTTGGCATTAGCAAGAGTGGTGGCAGCGTCGGCAGCCATATCTTCACGATACAGTGCGTGGAGGGCCTCTAATTCTCCTTTATAAACACTTTGAGCTCCGGTGCTCTCAAGCTCAAAATCCTTTAAAGTTCTCTCCCCTAGGACAGTCCTAATCCCCGTACTATCAGCAATATTGTTATAAGCATCCATCTTAGTCTGCAGATGACGTTGCCGTTCATACAAATTCGTAACGATAATTTCTTGCCCTGATATGCGTCTCGCTTGGGCTTTACGCTCGTGCATCCTCTGAATCCGAGCATCGATCATGAGCGGCGTGGCTTCATCATGTGAGTCGGAGTATACTAGTTCTTCTAAGTGATACATGAGTTCCTCTAAGCAAGTCAATTTTAAATTACATCGCCTAGCTAGCTGGATACCGCCTACACGCTGAATATCCTTAAGACTACTCGCTATGAAAGGGAGCAAATCATAGAATCTTCCCCGCCCAAAACTAATAGCGGTGGCCGTTTGTTGCATAGTTTTCTCTAACTTTTGGAGGATACCCTGCACGGATCCGGAGACCAGAAGGGCAGATTCTTGGCCAGACATAATTGTCGCAATGGGCTCTTCGCTCTCCTCATCGTCAGATATTACGATGATTTTGGGTCTCTCTATCCTCCTCTTGTAGGAGTTCTCCTGAGGGGTCGGACCGATAACCTGTGTATTAACAACAGAAGCAAAAACCTCCCCACTACAACCAGTGGTAGCATGAGGAGGAAAACTATCCGCTGGAAACTCGACTGCAACAAAACAAGGGGTAAAAGTCAGAAAATTATCCATTAAATATACAAGAATTAAATCCATCTCACAAGAGAGTGAGAGAGGATCTTCCATTGGGCAATTGGCGAGACGATTTCGAGTGTCCTACACCGGAAGAGCGGTATGCATCATCACGTAAACAATGTGGTAACATACCCCGACCTACACAGTGTAAGACAACACAAAATCGCCCCGATATACCGGAAGACTTGAATTGGCCAAGCAAAACAAGTCCTGAAACCTCGACCCCCGCGAAGGAGGATATCGGTTCTTCCCGAATGACCCGCGAAGGGGCCAAACAAGGATACAACAGAGCCACGAATTTCCTGAAACCTCGACCCCCACGAAGGAGGATGTCGGTTCTTCCCGAATGACCCGCGAAGGGGTCAAACGAGGATATAGCAGAATCACGAATTTCCTGAAACCTCGATCCTCGCGAAGGAGGATGTCGGTTCTTCCCGAATGACCCGCGAAGGGGCCAATCGAGGATATAGCAGAACCACGAATTTCCTGAAACCTCAATCCCCACGAAGGTGGATGTCGGTTCTTCCCGAATGACCCACGAAGGGATCAATCGGGGATACAGAAAGCACACAGCACACATGCTCACCCCCAAAAGAGAAAGCCGCAGAGGAAGATGCCGCGGGAGTCTCCCTCTCGTTATGCTGCGAAAAGGGGCGACTCTTATGAAATCGCGATCGGCGTGGAGACATGGAGAACCTGCAATGAAAATCGACGGGTCAGGTACAATCATAAATCTGAGCACTCGAAGGTTAAAAGGAAAATTAAGAACTTTAACTAAAATCCTATAAAATAAATAGGATTTTATAGTTGAAGTCTAATTAAACCTATGAGTTTTGTGCATGCAAAACAATGAGCTCATATTGCGGTGTAAACCCTCATGATAAATTTTTGGTGAAATACCCAAAATAACCCTCGTGTTCAAGGCTAAATTCTAGTCAAGGACACGCTCAAATTAGAGCATGATCATCGTGTTTGTTCATCTAACACTCCTAATATCTCACAATTTTAGCTAACTTTACAAATAAACCCTTCTGTAAAATTTGACCAATTTTGCAAATAGACCCCTCCATAAATTTCGGTCTAGTTTCCGCATACTCTTCTCATAATTTTGGTCATGGATTTATGGTCTAAACTTTGCACTTTCAGCCCTATCCTTACACATAAGGCCTTCAAATTTTAGCCCCAAATTTGCACAAAAGCCCTTCAAATTTTAGCCATATTTTTACACATGAGGCCTTCAAATTTCAGCCCTCTTTTACACATAAGGCCTTGAAAGTTCAGTCCCTCTTTTTGCACATAAACCCCAGAAAATTCAGTCCCAAACTTGCACATAAACCCCCAAAATTTCAGCCCCAATTTCGGCCAAACACCCCCTCAAATTTCCCCAAATTTTACAACAACATCCTCCACAATTTCGGCCATATATATATGCATGAAATTAAGAATGTAGTGAAATCAAAGGTGAGGGAGTCCAAGATCAAATTTTCGGCCACCTCTCAAAAAAAAAAAAAAAAAAAAAATCAAGATTTGATTTTTCCCCAAATCAACAAACTAGGATTTTGGATTTCAAAGAGTTCAAAAGAAGGAAATCAAACTAAAGCCATGAGGGAGAGAGGTTCTTACCAAAGCTTGGAGAAGTGTTGATAATGAAGCCCAAGATCCTCCAAACCCAACTTGCTTTGCTTGAAGCCTTGGAGAAGATGAGAACTTGGAGAAGAAAGGTTGAAGATTTGAAGAGGAAGATGTTTAAAAGCTTTGAAAGAGAGGGGAGACTTGGAACTCTTGATGAAGGAGAGTTCTTGGGAGGGAAGAACTCAAAACCGAAAAAATAGGGGGAGGCGGAATTCTGCTGATAGAACCGAAAGCAAAGAGGACGGGTTTCTGTTTTGAAACCGAACAAAAGAAGAAGAAGTCGGTCTCTTTTGGGGAGGTTTAAGGGGCTGAACCGGTCTGAACCAACCCAGATCGAATCTGAACCAAATCAGATTGAATCGACCCAAATTATAAGTATTTTTTGATGGTTCGCACGCATGTGAGCCGTGAAATGTATGTTCGCATGTGTAGAAGGATCCGAGGATAATTCATATGCATCTTGAACCACTTTCAGGTGTTTCTCGATGTATTCACCGCTCGTATTTATACTCCAATAGAAATACGAGTCTAAACTGATTCTTACTTTTGACGGGAAGTTCCTGGAAAATATTACGTGTAATATTCTTAAGGATAACCCGGCAACCTCCGACGGGTACACGAGGCTAAACTAATTCTCGAAACTCCAAGGAGTACACGAGTATAAACTGGTTCTCCTCACGTTAACGCGAAACCCTAAGGTCAACGCCGGATCAACACGTAACCCTAGGTCAACGCCAGTCAACGCGTTGGATCAAAAGTCAACGTTGGGCGATCAAATCCCTAAAGTTGACGCCGGTTGATGCGTAACCTTAGGTCAATGCCAGTCAACACGTTGCAATCAAAAGTCAACATAAGACGATCCAAAACCCTAAGGTCAATGCCGGTCAACGCGTAACCCTAGGTCAACGCCAATCAATACGTTGCAATGAAAGAGTCGATGCGACGGAGAGGGTCAGTTCTAAGTCAACGCAATGACACGAGCCAAACTCAACTCATCAGTTTTAGACTCGAGACTCCGATGACGGCCAGACGATAAACGCAGCGCCGGAAGGACTTCAGCTATTCGTCAAAGCATCGAATAGACTGAAAATCGAAGGAG
Organism: Asparagus kiusianus; assembly: GCA_022839385.1. Taxonomy (NCBI): domain Eukaryota; kingdom Viridiplantae; phylum Streptophyta; class Magnoliopsida; order Asparagales; family Asparagaceae; genus Asparagus; species Asparagus kiusianus. The sequence goes on from BQKN01061981.1 coordinate 7,307, forward strand.
CCAAGAGTCGAAGCTAACTACAGGTCCTTTACACTAATCGAAGACTGGACCAATCACGTCCAAAGTATTCCAGCCTCTTCTATAAAAGAAACGAGTCTGGAATGCTTTGGAGGGGGTATTTGTAGGCATCGAAAATTACCTATATATCTCCATGAGTAGCTCAAAGCTAAGAGGAGGTGAGGAACGCCACTATCCAAGTCACAGAAGCTTGATTGACGTCAATGAACCCTTGAAGTGAATCGACGAACTACGGAATTTCGGAATAATGAGGATACGGACTGATCGGGAGCCCCGCGACGTTTACAAAAGATGCAATGCCCCTCGTGTCTCATTTATTCTATAGATGATCCAATCATTGGAGTTTATAGAACTCCTCGTCGGCTTTCCAACGCACTTTAAATCACTTAAATCCGAGTTCGGATGAAGAAGTTACGGAGGAAATGGATAAGTACGCAAAACGGACTGTTTCAGCCTAAGTTGAGACGCCCAAGGGTGTCTCCACCCGGGCAAAGATGTCTCCACCCGAACAAAGGTGTCTCCACCCGGTCAAGGGTGTCTCCACCCGGGTAAGGGTGTCTCCACCCGGGCAAGGGTGTCTCCACCCGAACAAAGGTGTCTCCACCCGAACTTCCTGGAGCCTATAAATACAGCCCCATGGCCTTTATTTTTCTGGATCTGGAATTTTAGAGAATTGGCGAAGCCCTGCTGAATTGAGGAGTGAAGATCCACAAGTTTTAGATAGGAGGAGGAGAGATCGGATCGAGTTCGTCGGCATAAAGAAGAGGAACTCATCAGATCTGCATCGCCCGTGTTCGTTCCTTAGGATTATCCCGTTGCGGTAATCTTAAGAAGAGTGATTATCTCGCTTCGCCGAGATAAGAGCTACGGTTTCTCGATCCCTTCACGGATAGACGAAGCTCTGCCTAATTTTTCAGCAATCAGATCTGATCGACGGTGGTCCACGGATATCAACATCCCCGTCACAGGCCAAGATCCCACGCAAGCAGAAGACCGATAAACGATCTCTGCGCTGTTTGAAGAGAATTGTAATTTTATATTCATTGTGTAAAAGTCTTATAAAAAGACTAATTTTTGTTTTCGTTGTAAACGTCTAAAGTTTGTAATGAACACGTCAATGAATCAAACAATTTTCTCCCCAAACACGTGGTAAGGGCAAGGCACCTGCAGCTGCTGTTGATGCTAATCAAACGACTCAACGGTAATCCCGGAGACAGTGAAACACTTCGGGTCCGAGGCTCCAAAATGAGTACTCATTCAAGTACGAAGACGTTCTAGCCATCTTCGAGATCCTTCTCGAAAACAACAAGATTAAGCTACCACCCATCACGAATCAGGAGGAAGCTGACAATACTACGGATCCAAAGTACTGCGCATACCACAGGAGGATCCTCCATCCCACCAAGGCTTGCTTTACTTTAAAGAATAGCATCCAGACCTTGGTTGAAGCTGATGTCATAACGCTAGGATAAGCCAAACGAGAACGGCAAGACTCCAACGAGTATAAGAGTATAAACTGCTTCTCAATCCTTCGACCGGTATAAGAGGTTAAACTGCTTCCTGATACTCCAATAGGTATATAAGTCTAAACTGTTTCCTACCGTTAACGGGAAGTTCTTGGAGAATTTTTATATGTAATATTCTTAAGGATAACCCGATCATGCAACCGAATGCAATGATAAACCCAGTTTCACGAAGAAGCTGGGGGTGGATGATTTATGTAATGGGAAGTTCCCGGAAGAATGTTATATGTAATTTTCTTAGGGATAACCCGATCATTACGAACAAAGTGATAAACACTAAACCCCCCACTATGATTTTCGAACACTCTTTTGCTGAGGCGAGATTCGATCACTTCGTTGGATCAATCTTCTCTTATAAAATTCCCATTGGTGTTTAATGACTCACAGTCTTTCACCACTAAATCCTCTATCGATCAGACTAATTGACGATGGGACCACCAAAACTCCTTTCGGATTGAATCCACTCAAACTTTTATGTGTTTGTGCTCAACATTCCCATTATTAAATTCCAGACATAGTACTTGGAATTTTAACATCCTAATCATTGACGATTGTCAAACCCCTCCGTGTTAAGTATTTGTTACTTAACACCAGGAACCCCCTTTGAGTGATTTGTACGAATCAACACTCCTATAGTAATTTGTACTCCCAATCTCACTGTTTACTTGGTCAAACATTCCTACAGTTAGGGCCACAATCAAAATCCCCTCTCGATTCCTTCAATGAACGAGAGGTCCACAAATCGAGCGATCAAACCTATAAAAGTTAGGGTCATCTCACACTCCCACTCTCACTTGGTCAAACCTTCCTACAGTTAGGATGACATTCAAAATCCCTTCTCGATTCTTTCAATGAACGAGAGGTCCATTTTTAAATCGAGCGATCAAACCTTCCTACAGTTAGGATCGTCTCAAACCTCCCATTCGGTCAAACCTTCCTAAAGTTAGGGCCAAAACCAAAATCCTCTTTCGATTCCTCCAATGAATGAGAGGTCTATTTTCAAATCGAATGATAAAACCTTCCTACAGTTAGGGTCACCTCAAACTCCCGCTTGGTCAAACCTTCCTACAGTCAAGGTTAAAACCCCAATTCACTCTCGATAAACGAGAAATTCACCTTTAATTCGGTAATCAAACCTTCCGACAGTTAGGATTACCCGAATTTTTCGATTCTCGGAGTGGAGATCCCACTCCTAGTTTTACCTTTCCGAATTTTGGGGGTGGAGATCCCACCTCGAGTCTCCTTTCTAACTAGAGATAGAATATAAAATTCTTCCTCTTCAGTGTTGGGAGATAGAATATAAAATTCTTCCTCTTCCATTTCGGGTTCATCTTTGCCCCAAGAGAAGACACCATCCTTCAATTCCAAAAGACGGTTTAGTCTTTCACCGATTGAAAAAGACACCAGAATCCAGTCTGGGGTATTTTATCCTGGAGCCTTAGTAGGGATAAGTTAGCGCTTAACCCACGTTGCTGGGTGGTTCGTTCCCGTAAAAACGACCGAGTCTACGTATTCAGCATCGTAGCAATAAAAATCTATGCCTTTTATGCATAGGAAATTTTATCTCGAATCCTGAGTAGGGATAAGTCAACGCCTAACACACGTTGCCGGTTTAGTCTTTCACCGATTAAAAAAGACACCAGAATTCAGTCTGGGGCATTTTATCTCGAAGCCTAAGTAGGGATAAGTCAGCGCTTAAACCGCGTTGCTGGGTGGTTCGTTCCCGTAAAAACGACCGAGTCTACGTATTCAGCATCGTAGCAACAAAAATCTATGTCTTTTATGCATGGGGAATTTTATCCCGAATCCTGGATAGGGATAAGTCAACGCCTAACACGCGTTGCCGGTTTAGTCTTTCACCGATTGAAAAAGATACCAGAATCCAGTCTGGGGCATTTTATCCTGAAGCCTAAGTAGGGATAAGTCAGCGCTTAACCCGTGTTGCTGGGTGGTTCGTTCCTGTAAAAACGACCGAGTCTACGTATTCAGCATCATAGCAACAAAAATTCATGCCTTTTTATGCATGGGGAATTTTATCCCGAAGCCTAAGTAGGGATAAGTCAATGCCTAACACACGTTGCCAGTTAGTTCTTAACTGTAAAAAGAACAAAAGCCCATATATTCAACATTGTGGCAGGTCGTTATTCATAATGCCAAAATCCGTGCTTCACACGCACGGGGAATTTTATCCTGAATCCTAAGTAGGGATAAGTCAATGCCTAACACGCGTTACCGATTAGTTCTTAACCGTAAAAAGAACAAAAGCCCACATATTTAACATTGTGGCAGGTTGTTATTCATAACGCCAAAATCCGCGCCTTACACGCGTGGGGAATTTTATCCCGAATCCTAAGTAGGGATAAGTCAATGCCTAACACACGTTGCCGGTTAGTTTTTAACCGTAAAAAGAATAAGAGCCCACATATTCGACATTGTGGCAGGTTGTTATTCATAACGTCAAAATCTGTGCTTCACACGCACGGGGAATTTTATCCCGAATCCTAAGCAGGGATAAGTCAACACCTGATACGCGTTGTTGGTTTAGTCTTTTACTGATTGAAGAAGACACCAGAGTGCCAGTCTGGGGACTTTTATCCCGAAACCTAAGTAGGGATAAGTCAATGCCTAACACACGTTGCCGGGTAGCTTGTTCCGATAACAATGGCGAAGTCTACGTATTTGAAGTCGTAGCATCAAGTCTAAGGGAGTTCATTCCTTTAGCACAGCGTCACATGCAGAACAGACTTAAAACAATCCGCATATAAGCCCGATTCAAACGGTAATCGGTAAAAGCACGTCAAATCTGTTGAGGGCTGATGATTTGCCAAAAATCCTAAGTCAACGTCTGATACACGTTGCTGTTTAGTCCTTGCACAGGAGAAAGACGAAGTCTACGTATTCAATATCGTAGCCCTAAAAGGGTTAACTCTTTTAGCATAACGTCACATGCGGAACGGACTTAAACAATCTGTATGCTAGCCCGACTCAAACAATAGTCGGTAAAGGCTTATCAAACCCGTTGATGGCTGAGAATTTACCAAAAATTCTATAAATGCGAGTCATTGACGCATCAGCTTTATTAGTTGGTCTCATGATTGAGCATCCAACAACTTCGGGATAAGATACATACATGCAGACGAATCAGCTTTAATAGTTGGTCCTGCAACCCAACATTTGAGACCGCCACACTCCAACACCTTAAGAGCTTGAACTGTGTAGACTCCAGCAAACGTACGAGTATAAACTGTGTTAACACCGGTCAGCACGTTACAGCAAAGGTTAATTAACGCCGGTCAACGCTGATCAATGCGTTACAGTAAAGATCAATGCCGGTCAACGCATCAGCAATTTTGCCAAAATAAGACAAAGGATGATTCTAGGGAGTTCAATTGCATTCAGATATGAATTTTTGACGAAGATGATCAGTTCAAAGTCAACTCAACGATAAAAGCTAAATTCGGAAACTTACACATCAACTTAAATCCAAGATTTTGACAACGGTCAGACGATAAACACAACACCGGAAGAACTTCATTTATTCGAAAAAACACTGAATAGACTGAAGGAGTCAAGAATTGAAGCAGTTCACAGGTCCCTCTACGAGATTGAGGAAAAGGCCTATCTTATCTAAAGCATTCCAGACTCTCCTATAAAAGAACGAGTCTGAAATTCTTTGGAGGGGGTATCTGTAGGCGTCAAAAATTGCCTATGGGTGCCCGTACACAGCTCGAGACGGAGAGAAGATGATGAACGTCGAGTCTAAGAGGATTATCTATCATCGACAAGCGCATGAAGCGAAATAACGAACCAAATGGCCCGCATGCGTCAATCAACGCGCGCACGTCAATCAGCTCGCGTGCGTCAATCAACACGCACGCATCAATCAACACGCGCGCGTCAATCAGTTCGTGCACATCGGTCAATACACGTGCATCAATCAACACGTGCGCATATCAACCAACGCGCGTGTTGACGGTCAATCCCGCAACGAAACGTGCAAGTCAACAAGACGATCAAATATGCAAAACGGTGGAAAATACAAGTCCCGGAAGAACCGAAAAACATGAAAATCAGCGAAGCCAAAAGCGCGCGGCGCGGTACGAACCAAACCGACCCACGCCCGCTCGGGTCAGATTTGTCCTGCGCGCGCTGTTTCGACTCGGTTCGGTTTTTGACGAATTTTCTCGGGATTTGGTCGTTCCTGAGCATCCAAATTGATCTGATATCATCCCCTAACATGGTTAATCAGTTATTAACTAAAGATAAAGACGAATCATTTATTCTCATCCAAATAACCGCTTCCGAAGCCTATAAATACGAGCTCGAGTGCTTATTTCTCAGGGGGGATTAATTATCAAGAGGAGGAGGTGTTGCCGGATTGAGGAGTCAAAGGAGCACGAATTTTAGCGAGGGTTGACAGATCTTGGCGAGTTCTTCGGCATAAAGAAGGAGAGTTCGAGAGATCCGACGCTCGTTCCCGTCCATTCCTCGAGATTAGGCTTGGTCTTAATCTCGAGAAGAGTTCTGATTTCGCTTGGTCGATCTCAGCGCTTCAAATCAAATACTACCTCGGTGAAGGTGAAGCTCTGCCGAATTTTCCAACAACCGGATCTAATCAACGGTCGTCCACGGATAAACCCCGGCACAGGCAAAGATCCCACGCAAACAGAAGACCGATAAACGATCTCCCTGCGTTTGTTTGATAAAGTTGTTAACTTTTTTATTTTCATTGTGTAAGGAGATCTTATAAAAAGATCAACTTTTTATTTATTCGAGTTTATTGTAATGACTAAAGTTGTAATAGATTCGATAGCGATAAAAACAACAACTTTCGACGCAAACAATGCCGTTAATTGGAGACCGAAAGGCGGCCCTGAAACGGCGATGCCGTTAATTGAATATGAAACGGCGATGCCGTTAATTAAATATGAAACGGCGATGCCATTAATTAAATATGAAATGGCGATGGCGTTAATTAATTATGAAACGACGATGCCGTTAAATAAATATGAAACGACAATGCAGTTAAATAAATATGAAACGACGATGCTGTTAATTAATTATGAAACAACGATGCCGTTCGTGTGAGCCGAGACAGCTACTTCGGAGGCCGAGATGTAGGAAACCCCGAAGACTGCCGTGAGGGTTGGGGACGAGACTCAGATCTCGCCAAATAATTTGCCGCAAAACTATCGGAATGAGATAGGAAGGGCCGTGCCTCACAAAGATTATAGAAACCGGCCACGAGGGTTAAAATTGATTATAGAGCGTCTTTGATATAATTTATAATATAGGGATTTTCTATATGTATATTAGATTTGTGCAGGGGATGGGACTCAAATTAGCTTAGGATAGACCGTATCTCGTTTTAGATGAGGGAGACCTAAAGGGGTGCCCTATGACGCGAAGGTTTACTACATCTACATCACAAAAAAAGAAAAACTTTACACACGTAATTTTTTCCCACCACAATTTATGTTCTTTTCTTAGTCCATTTAGAGGGACCCTTGACCCTTTGGGGCCTTTGAAAGTGAGATGATGCCTAATTAGTGGTGATGGCATAGGATTTGATATCTTCCACAAGGATTAATTGGATTATAGAGCACCCTCTGTGTGTCTTAATAATACCTTCGTGTCTTAGATGTAGGAATTTTATGTGTTTATAATATTTTTGTAGTTTTGAATAAAGGAATTTCATGTATATTTATATTATATCTCGAGGTGTCTACGATTTTGGTTCAAGAATCGATCCTAAGTTGTGTGTGTCTCTAGCTAGATCTTATGTCTATTTCGTTATGATCAATTTAACAAGAGCTAGTTTGATATTCTTCGAAGAAAAAGAGGCGAGGAAAAAAAAAACAAACAAACAAACAAACAAGCAGAGCTAGTTTGATCATCAAATTGGCTCGTCTCCTCTACTTGCAAGAGGGGACCAAATCCGATGGTGTACGGTCCAAACCTCACCTTGAAACCCATTGGCACACCCAATATACTCTCATGTTGTTCTAGCGTATGAAATGAGCTAATACAATACTTAATTAAGAATTAGACATCATCAAAGTCACCTAGATGAGCATGTACATCTGATAAAGAAAATTAAGATTTTCTTTCCCCACTTTTTTCTGTCTGGGTTGTTTGAGGTGTTAGATTTGTGAGGGTCACTTCATGTATCCTAATCAATCTGACTTTTACCCTTAGTGTGTGGGACACAAAGGGTTCTTATCCTCCAACAATGACCCTAATTAATATATTATACATATTTGATTTGAAATGATATAAATATATATAATGTGGGTCTGGCTTAGGAGCCTTGTTGCTACCTCAGTGGGTACAGTTGATTACTTTTAATAGGCGGATTAGAGCCATCCAACTCCATTAGCATTTCCTCATCAAGACTTTTTGCGTTACAGGATTTGGAAACATGGATCCCAAATAGCCCTCGCAAATAGTAAAAAAAAAAAGGCCTACGGAGAGAACCAAATCCGATTGCTTTTGAGAAGAAATCCAAATTGAAAGTGCATGGCCAATGACAATTCTATTCTTGTTGTGTGCTCAGTGGTGCTTAATTTATAATGGGCCTGTTTGACTAGCAAAAGGAAATCTCTCAAAGTAAGCAAATATTAGGATCCTAATTAGTGAGAGATTAGCCCTATAAGGCCGTGCTTGATGCGCTAGCGTGAGAATGTCATCATTTTCTTTATCTTCATTTGGGTGAGTGTTACTTGTGCACGAACTCAATGGTGGTAGAAATAGATGAGAGCTTAAAAGTGTAGGGGGATCCAATAATGGGAACTTTAGACAATTAGAGTGATAAAACATTTTTAGGACCCAGCCTCTATGCTAAGGTGACAATTCAATTTTACCTTATTGTAAAATACGTATGACTCATTTTGAGCTCATTTCGAATATTTACTTAACGCATAATAAAATAAAATTGGAGTATGTTTAATGTTTAAGCTTAAAGCTTAGGATTAAAAGATGCGTCAAGCGCACCAATATGGAGTGTACGTACTCATGCATGAGAGGTAACTGAAGACCTTCAACTACTATCTATGGAAAAATAATATACTTAGATAAACTATTTTTGTGAAATTAGTATCCTTTTCCTTGGCTTCTTGAAGACTGAAGCTAAACTTTGACTGGTAAGTAATGGAATTCTCAATTCTTGAGCTTGATCGGATCAAATTAAGAAGGGGGGAAAATTTTTTCAATTCCAATGTTAGAAAAATGCGCTTCAAAAGTATCAGTATGGACAGGCATCCTTCAAGTATATGTGAAGATGTGGGGGCCACAACCCACGTGAGAAAAAAAAAAAAAAA
>BQKN01061982.1:0-36374 GCA_022839385.1 Asparagus kiusianus
GGGGGAGGGACAACGAGCGTCAAAGCGCTAGCGAGCAACATCACAACCAACCCCAAGGGATAGGGCTCGTTGTATAAGAAAATACAGTTATCACAGCATACATAAATATATATATCAACAATTGTCCTAATAGAAATGGGTTTAAGAACTTAGGAAATCTCAACACGAGCCTAGGTACGTCGAGCAAAATAATCTAAACAAGGAAACCCTCATGTATATACCTTGTATCTCAAATTGAAAATCCCTAAGTTTCCAAACCCGGAGTCTAATACATGAACAATAAAGAAAAGATAACAATCCCATTTCTAATAATAAACATATCTATGTCAAAATCTCGTAGTCGAAATAAGTGTTATGCACAGCTCATGTCACTATCATGTCCAACTACATAAAAATGTCATACTCAAATACCCAAATGTATATTATGCTCAAGGTTTAGCAAAAATTGCCCAACTCGGGGTCTTTAGTCGCTTATAGTCCAACACGAGGACTTTAGTCGCTTATAGTCCAACACGAGGACTTTAGTCGCTTATAGTCCAATACGAGGACTTTACGTGAACTATGAAGTTACCACTAATAATAGAGTGTCCATTCAACTCTTATACGCCTTGCTATACAATTCTAAACTTTGTATCAGGAAAAGTCATCTTACATGTATAACATATGAGTTCAATCTCTATGTGTGTATACAGCATGTGATTAAACAGAAACACAAAGAAAACAGGAAAATCTCGGATGAGTCGACTCATACACTCTTATGAGTCGACTCATGCCTCATGGGTCGACTCGTATACTGATGAGTCGACTCAGTAGGAGATAAAAGACAATAGGAAATGACTTTGTGAGTCGACTCATGATTAATCATGAGTCGACTCAACATGATGAGTCGACTCATGATGAGTCGTGAGTCGACTCACGAGCTGAAATCTGTATTTTTCGAACTGAACTTGTTCTACTCGTTCCACATCTTGATTTTACCGATATACATATATCTAGCCTTCAATTTTAGGCTATTACACAGAGAGACAAATCATACCTATCATGAGAAACTATCACTTGCATGTTAACCCTAACATTTAACCCCTAAACATGAAGGAAAACATTAAATCAATATAAAATCTCATGTTTTTATTCCTTAAACAAAATTCCAGATCTGGGTTTTCATTAAAAACTTGTTGGTAGGGGTTTAAAATTTTAAGCACATGATTTCTAACATTCACCCTATCAAGAACATTGATTTATACTGGAAAATAAGTCTTAGGCTCAATAAAACCCATTAAAAGCGTTTATAAATAAATAAAAACATAGGGAAGGGATTGGGTGAGATGCTACTCGCCTCAAATGCGAAGAATAACAATCCCCCTCGCTGCAATCCACAAGAAGCTGCTAAAATCCCCCAAAAATCGCCCAAGAATCCCAAAAACGAGCTAGGGTTTTGAGGGGGAGAGGAAGCTAGGGCTTCTCTAGGGTTTACTGATGAAGAATGAGTGTTTTCGGGTGGGGGAAGTATATATAAGCCAATAGAAACCCGACCCGAAACCCAGCAAACCCGACCCGAAAACACCTAGAAAATCGTCGATGAGTCGACTCGTGATATGTCATGAGTCGACTCATGACTCATGGGTCGACTCATAAAGTATGAGTCGACTCAACAGAAAGAAAATGGGAACAGGACTCGATATCATGAGTCGACTTATGACAGGCGTGAGTCGACTCAACCTGATCAGTCGACTCATGACATGTTATGAGTCGACTCCTGAACAAAAATCTGCATACTTCGATTTCTTTTGCATACGATTTGCAAACTTGAAACTCATCCTCATACCTGAGGCATATACACATCCTCATAAGCTCAAATATCATTTTCCATGCATGACCATGCAACAAAGATATTTATAATATATATTAAATATCTTTATTCACTCATATTCACACTTATAAGTTGTCAAAATTAACGGGGTCTTACAAATAATTTCCACACTTGCATAGTTCCTTGAGTGACGCAAGCTTCAGCGACTTCATCGGGCAATTCTTCATACAGTTTAGATGTCCCTGGTACCGGGTGATCGGCTAAGAAGTTTGCCAATGCTTGACCCTTGACTGCTTTTTAGGGCATGAATTGCATGTCATATTATGACAAGAGGATAGCCTATTTTGCCAACCGGCAATTCAGAGATGACGGTTTTGTCATTAGAACTCTTAAGGGATTTACCTTGGAGATGACATGAATTGTTTGTCCTATCAAATAATGTCGTATTTTCTGGATTGCGAATACTAAAGCGAGACATTCCTTTTCAACTGGATTGTATCGGTGTTCGGCTCCCATCATAGTCCTGCTTAGGTAATAGATAGCTTGCTCTTGACCTTGGTCGTTGTTCTGAGCTAATAAAGCTCCCAGAGAATGGTCTATAGCTCTCACATATAATAGGAACGGTTTTCCTAATATTGGGGCTACAAAAACCGGTGGCTGGGTAAGATATTCCTTAATTTCTTCATATGCTCTTTAGCAATCCTTATCCCAAACAAAAGATACTCCTTTCTTCATGAGCTTAGAGAAGGGTTGATAGCGTCCTGAAAGATTTGATATAAATCTTCGAATGTAGGCCAACCTCCCTTGCAAACCCCTGAGCTCTTTAAGATTCTTTGGGGGTGGCATATCTTGGATAGCGTGGATTTTCTCTGGATCAAGAGAAATTCCCTTGGACATGACAATAAATCCCAGGAATTTTCCGCTTGACACCCCAAGGAATGAATTTGTCGGGTTCATTTGCAATTGATGTGCTCGCATGAATCGAACATTGTCTTCAAGCCTGTAAGATGATCACCCTTATGTTGGCTTTTTACTGCTATATCGTCAACGTAACATTCTATCTTCTTACGCAGATGTTCATGGAAGATAGTGTTCATTGCATGTTGATAAGTTGCACCTGTGTTTTTCAGGCCGAAGGACATCACTGTGTAGCAATACACCCCCAGTGGAGTTCTGAACGCAGTATGCTTTTCGTCTTCAGGATGCATCTTGATTTGATTGTACCCCGAGAACCCATCCATGAAAGACATCCTTTCATATCCGCAGGTATTGTCAATCATGACATCAGTGATAGGAAGAGGAAACTCGTCTTTCGGACAAGCTGCGTTGAGGTCACGAAAGTCGATGCATATTCGGACCTTATCATTTTTCTTAGGAACTGGAACAATGTTGGCTACCCAGTCTGGGTGTTGTTCCTCTCTGACAAAACCCGAGTCTATAAACTTTTTAACTTCAGACTCAATTGCTTTCATAATCTCTGGACGAAACCGGCGTTGTTGTTGTTTAACGGGTTTTGCATCTGGATCGATGTTGAGCCGATGCATGGCAACTTTTGGGTCAAGACCAGGCATGTCTTCATAGTTCCAAGCAAAGACATCTATATATTCTCAGATGAGAGATATAAGGTCTTCTCTCTCAGATGATGATAAATTTTCACCTATGAAGATGGGCTTAGGATCATGTTCATCTCTCATGTTGACCTGGATCACTTTATCTTCAGTTGGTGGTTCGTGTTGTTCGAATCGCATATCCTACAAGATGTTGAGGCGCTTGATCCAAGGATCATTGGTCGATTCAATTAACTCTTCGTCACCCCCTGCGTCTTTATCTGGATGACTAGTTGAAACCATGTTCACAGTCAGACTTTTAAAGAAAGGCCTAACGCTGACATCCGATTCCTAAGAAGATGTCTCGGATGAATGGTCCTGACGCAGATAATTACTGATTTCATTTTTTGAGACAGAGGGAGTTGTGATGTAACCCACACCCCTTCTGATTTTTTGATAGTAGTCCGGAGGTTTTCCTTCGGGGGTTAGAGACATTAGAATCGGTGTTCGTTTTCCTTTTCCGAAGTTTAAACCCTGTATTTTGTTAAAATTATATCCCATTCTTTTCATTAAATATATAGAATTGGGTTCATGATAATAGAATTGAGGAACTCCATCATCTTCTTCCGAGCTTCCCCGTTTGAGTGGTTCGGGTTTGACTTTACCGAAATGGATCGGTTTTTGTCCTTTCCTTTTGGATGGGACTTTGAAGAAAGACTTTTGTGCATCTTCTACTTCTTCATCTGAAGTGAAGGATGACTTAATTGGCAATGCGAGGGATGTTTCTGCACACAATGTATGCCACGGATTGGTACCTGCATAATGATCATTCTCTATTTGTTGAGCTTTAAAAGATTCATCAGACAAGTACGCCAAAATAAAATCTTCATTAATGCACCACTCTCCCTCACTCGGTACATTATTATTATTCTCGACTGGACCCATTACATTGAAGTTCAACTCCCATGGACAATTTCCTTCAAGGTTTGGCTCGACGTCTGCCTCATTACCACTGTCAATATCTTCTTTCTCTTGTGATTCCGAGTAGAAGACCCAAATCTGTGTGGAAGTTTTCCACTCCTCTGAAGGGGTATTTCTCCGCAATCAGGGTTTGAACTTCACCTTCATCATTGACATACTTCATGACCTGATGTAGGGTGGACGAGACAATGCGATTTGCATGAATCCATGGTCGTCCTAATAACAGATTGTAGGATGTATCCGCATCTATGATGTAACAAGTCACTTCGGACCTGAGATCTCCGATCTGACATCTGAGTTTGATCTTTCCCAGGGGCCGAGTGCTGTTAGCGTTGAATCCGAAGATGGTAGTTTGAGTAGCATTCAACCGATGCATGGGAATCCCTAAGACTTGCATGACTCTGTAAGGCATGATACCGAGTGCCGAGCCTAGGTCAACCTGAACGCGGCTGATTTCTAACGACCCGATGTATCCTGTGTAGTACAAAGGTCTATCATGTTTATGCTTCACTTGCATATCTTCCTGAGTGAATGATATGCAGGGTAGAATTCTCGCTGCTTGTAAGCATTGCATGCAAGACTGATCTTCAGACACTTTAGGAATTAGAGTGACTTAAGTGATAAAGCTCTCCGTGTTTCTTAAGGCTTCGATGAGAGCTTCCTTGCTGGCTTTGGACAACCTCAAAAGCTCATATAGGGTAATCCTAGCAGGTATATTAGCCAGCTGGGCTATGACATTGAATTAGAAGGGAGTGCTCGATTCCCCGAGGTCCTGATGAAGATTTTTGTTGAACTGGAGCTCTTTTTGCTTCCCTTTGTAACCGACTTTTTTGGTACAGAACCCCCAGCGTCTTGGGGCTGTTCTTCAACCTCTTGAGCAGGTTGGTTATAATATTTCAAATAAACCTTTCCTGACCGAGTGCCAGGATTATCTCCTGGATAGGCTGCGAGGACAATCCTCGCTTCTTCTGAGTCGGTGAGAGGTTTGAGATGATCATCATTCTCATTAACAGAGGGGCTAATCATGTTGGAAGTCTTAGCCTTGCCTCCCTTCTTTTTGTATGAGGTGTTCGTCCATTGTTGATCTTCAATTAGGTTAGGATGGACCCACATGATCTTCCCTTTTGGGGTAGTGAGGGGTACCAACCCCCTGTCCTTCTGACTATGTAAGTCGGTATTTTTCAAGTGCATTTCCCCTTTACGGACGGGAATGACTCCATCTATAGCAGTTACCGGGAGGAAGTCACCGAACTGGATCGTAATCAAGTTAGTAGATACAGTCTTCTGCTCCGGCTTCAGGGTAAGTACGTTAGCATTCACTAAATTTTGCAAGATGTCTTTGAACACATATCATTTTCTGGTAGGATGTCCCAAGAACCTATGATAACGACAGTAATTGGGGTCATCCACCTTTCCTGCTTCATCTAGTTTTCTGATCTCGGGGAGCTGCAATTTGTTATTCTTCCGAAGTAGTTGGAACAAGGTGTCCACATGCTCTTCTTTGAACGAGTATTGCTTAGGCGCTCTTTGTTGGTTTGGTGCTTTGCCTTGCTTCCCAGATGGCGTGCGTGCATCGGTATCGGCAACTAACGTCTCCTTCCCCTTGGAACGTGGCGCATTGTTCTGGTTGCATTGCTGTTGTGGTTTGGGTTGAGTAACTTCTTCAGCCTTGACCCGAGCAACAATCTCTTCAGCTTGTTCTCCTTGTGATATCAGTTGTCTCTAGGAGTGACATTTTGCTACCCCCATCTGAGCAAGGAGCTGCGTCTGCAAGTTATGCCTGCAAGTTTCAACCAGAGTTGATTGAGTCATACCTGATGGGCATCGCAATGCCATGCTGCGGAATCTCTCCACATAGGCTTTGATAGATTCTCCCTTCTTTTGCCTGGTGATGAGAAGGGTAGGGACCGATACTTCCGTGTCATCCTCGAAAAACCTTGCTAAGAAAAGTCTTTCTAAGTCTACCCATTTCTGAATAGATCCAGCAAGCAATTTCATGAACCACTCGAAAGCGACTCCTTTAAGAGTTCCGATGAATAAGCGGGTCAGGATGGCGTCGTTCGCTACCACATCTCCAGTCTGAGACTTGAAGTAGTAGATGTGCTGATTTGGCGAACCTATGCCATCAAATGGTTGCAAGGTTAGAGCCTTAAACTTTGGTGGGTATGGAGCTGTATCCCACTCAGCAGAATAAGGCCGTACCACTCCTTCTTTACGAAGCTCGCTTCTGTTGGCGATTGCATTGAGGCACACTTCTAATTCATCCATCTTGGAGGACTGAGGTTGCAGCTCTCTTTCCATCTCCTTCTCATTTTTAGAAGAAGATTCTATATTCTGAGCTTCACGATCTGAATGCTTGGGTGCTTTCTGTTTTCCTTTGGAGATTGTCTTCCGGGAAGACTCCTGTCTTTGGCCTTTTTCGGCCAGAAGCTGGGCCAACATATCCTTCATTTGGAGAAGTGTTTCCTATTGTGCTTGGAGCATAACGTGGTGTTCGTCAACCCTTTTAGCTAACTCCTCGGGGCCTCCCGTCATGTAAACGGAAACCTCTTTTGCTGCGACGGAGCTTGAGGATTGAGACTCAACGATTGCCGAATGTTCCTCATCGGAAGTAATTCCTTTGGCCAACTTTTGATAGTCAACTGAGCGGATAGCTCCTGTCCGTATCCGAGTATGTCGATACACTCCTTTGAACTCATCACAGATTTCCCGTACGGTCGGGGAATGGCTTCTTTCTGATTCATCAGGATTGGGAGCCGAAGCTTTCCCTCTCCCGACCACGTTAATAGTGACCTAAGGATACTCAGCTTTAGAAACCTTCTTCCTCTAATGACGTTGTCGCTTAGTAGGTCTGGCGACGTTAGTCAATCTGTCAAACACAGATTTGTGAGGCTCAGGTGTACAACAGTGGCATTCGGAAAGGACCGCTGAAATAAGTTGTTCACAGTGGCATGAAGGAGCTGCTTGTTGCGTTAATTTCTCTCTAGAGAGTAATTCTTACAAATCAGAAACTTGAGAGTTATCCCTCGGAAATGCAACCCCCTGTCCTTGAGTGGGTAAGACTGATTCTTGTTGGACATGAATTTTAAGCCCATGTTGACTCTCTCGTACTTGGCGGACCACATCGCGTTCTGGAGACGAAATGCGAGGGTCACGTTGTGATTTGTTAACACCAGGCTTTAGCCTGCGTTTAATTGGTGAAACAGACCCCTTAAGGTCCTATTTTATTTGGACGCATTCATCAGGCGTGTTTCTATTTTTAGAGGCACTGTGTTTTGGATGGACAACGCACTACTGTGGGTCGCGTTTAAGCTGTATCACCCGAGGCTCATAGTTAGGCTTATTGCCGCGAAGTATACGTTCTGGAGTAGGAACGCAATGTTTGGGCGAAGCCTCAAGAACGCACTCCTTGCGTTGGGCCAGGGGTTGGTTTTCTCGGAGGTGCGTACGTCGGATGGATCTTCTCCGTCTTCGAGCGGCGTTCTTCTTGGCTTGTTTTAAAGCCTTTGCAGCAACGTCATCGACGTTTACAGAATTTGGTTCCTCTATAGGCCATTTGTGGCCTGTAGCGCGTCGTGTAGACGTGGACTGCTCAAAGTGTTGGATGAGTCCAGTAGAGGCTAAGTCCGCTCCTTCAGATAAGGGGTGATTTAAGGAGAATGCTTTCCTTGATTTTCCGGCAACAGGTTGAATCTCTTTGGAGATTTTTCGGATGTTGCGTCTAGCCTTGGGGCTAAGTGATCCAGAGGAAAGAGCTTCCTCATACTTGGCTTGATCAAACTCTACCACGAGAGTTTCAACTGTTGTTCCAGCGGGATGGACATCGGATTGCGCCACCACTTCATCGTCAGAGAAGCTAGTCCCCAGAGGAGTCGCCATCTTTTGTTTGGTGGAAAATTTACAATAAGAAATTAATGAAAGAATTGTATTTGATTTTATTCTCTCTAACTACTTAGAAAAAGAATGTTTACAACCCTCTCAACTCTCAATTATAATTGGATTTCCTGATTACAAAAGAGAGGAGAATGATCTGGATTCTCCCCTTTATTTAATTCTGGGTTCTTCACGGTGGCGATGGAGTGCTTCCTTCGAATGCTTGCGTCGAACTTGCTCTCCATTGACGATCCAAAAATCTCAATTCGCTGGAATAAATGACTTGTCTGGTTGAATTGCTCAAGAACTCTCCACGAGTATTGTAGCTCTGAATGAGTAACAAACTCTAGTAAGAAAAGAGTTATTTTGAACCGAAATAATTCGGTTAATAAACCAAATATCGAATATCTGGAACTCTTCTGTTGAAGATGGTTGCCCTACGATTCTGGAAAGTCCGATCCCTAACTCTGTTGAGTTTGTTGATATTTATAGGAAGATTAAGGGTGTAACTGCCCCCATAATCCGTGCCTAGATGAGGGTTTAGTCGCCCTATTAATCGGGTGTAATAACCCACGTAAATCACTCCCCAAATCGTGGGTGAAGAACAGTTTCGAGGTTATTACGAATACATTTGAACAAGTCAAACGCAAGTCTTGCGTTGCTGAAACGAACTTGCGTATACCTCTGGATGATGCGTTAATCGTCTGGGCTTGAGTTGCGCCTGGATATGATCCTGCGTCTGAACGCAGTGTCTGGAGTCACGATTGCAGCGGTATGAAGCTGTGTTTGTAGCGTTTAGAAGCTGCGTTTGCAGCGTTTAGAAGCTGCGTTCTGCAGCGATATGAAGCTGTGTTTGTGGCGTTTAGAAGCTGTGTTCTGCAGCGATATAAAGCTGCGTTCTGCAGCGATATGAAGCTGCGTTTGTAGCATTTAGAAGTTGCGTTCTGCAGTGATATGAAGCTGCGTTTGCAGCGTTTAGAAGCTGCATTCTACAGCGTTAGAAGATGCGTTTCTCCTTTCTGTCTTTATATATGGATGACACCAATGACGGGTCGAGAAGGCCCTATTCAGGCCATTTGTGACACTTGAGGCATCCCAATAGCGCTCTATCAACTACAGGTCACGATATGGCGAGCTTTTAATAAGACTGTTCACGTAGTCTCTAGATCTTCCTACTTTTCTAAAATCATTACACTGCTCATAAGCACCTCTAATAGTTACTAATATAATATTAGTCATGTTGTTGTCGCAGCCATCAAGACCAATCATCTCAAATATGGGGCTGTGTTGATAGCTGAGGATGCAATGATTGCGTTGCTTTAACTTTTGGAACATAGCCACTTGTATTTTGACTGTAGGGATGAATTCTACCTCTCGGTTTGAAGAAATCGTTAACTTGTAATTTCTTCATGATCCATAGGGGCATCCTTCGATTGTAGCTTTTCTTTGGTAACAAGAAAGTCGTCTGATTGTATCCTTCTTAATTGTGGCTTGACAGGGACTAGCTATCTATTGTGATTTTTAGACAGTCTACAGTCTTACATGTCACATTTTAGGACTTGCATGTCAAAGTTACCTTAAAACAAAAATTTCGTGCAGAAATGTCTAGCAGGATATTCTATCAGTAAAAAGATCATAACTTTCTTTGTATATATCCAAATGAAGAAATTATTTCTGTTCTAGAAACTATACTTTCGTGTCTTTCACTTGAGACCCTGTTTGTTTAATTATATAATCATTTACTAGTTTGAAAGTATGGTTTAACTCAGTGCATGTGTCTGAAACTGTCTGCCTGAGTTTTGTCCTTTGTAAAGAGCATATATCTCAACATATATCATGCATGCATGAAATTCTTTCTGTTTTAGAAACTACACTTTCGTGCCTTTCATTTCAGACCCTGTTTGTTTAATTCTAAAATCATTTACTAGTTTGAAAGTATGATTTAACTCAATGCATGTGTCTGAAACTGTCTGCCTGAGTTATGTCCTTTGTAAAGAGCATATATCTCAACATATACCATGCACGTATGAAATTATTTTTTTATTAAAGCTATACTTTCGTAGCTTTCATTTGAGACCGTATTTGTTTAATTCTAAAATCATTTACTAGTTTGAAAGTATGGTTTAACTCAGTGAATGTGTCTGAAACTATCTGCCTGAGTTATGTCCTTTGTAAAGAGTATATATTTCAACATACACAATGCATGCATGAAATTCTTCTATTACTAATACTAGATTCAATTGTCCTTCTGTTGATATGAGTTTGAATTAATTCGAATAATGTTTGGTAAGTCTAAACCTAGTTCTAATAGCTAGTATATGTACTGGTAATTTCAGTCTACCCCCTGTGTTTTTTTGCATGTAACATGCATTATAAAAATGAAAATTTGATGAAACTAATGGGACTCGGAATCTAATACATCATATCAGTTATATACTAAATTTGAGCTCATTTGCATAGGGTTAAGTACCCGAAATAAATCATTCCTTCCAGATAGTAATCTCTATTTTTCTGCTGCAGTTTTGATAGGTGTAGTTTACTAAGAGCATCACACTTACTATACACCATGCATCGATATAATATTTTTATATTATAAAATTAGACTTATAATAAAGTCATTTCGAACTAGTTTCATTCATTTTGGACATCAATTGTTATACCGTCCATTCACCTAAATCTGCTGAATGTACACTACTGGTGCTGCTGTGCATGTTAGAGATATTGGATGTAATCATCTAGAGTTTAGCTTATACCATAATATAAGTTTTTAGTTAGAAAATTATAAAAGACATAGTGTTTAGAATCTCATGTGGGTATACATGTATATAGGACATAGAATCTTGGATTCATTCGTTGGCCGAGAGGATCCCGGCATAATCGGTAGGTAACCTTTCATCGCTTCCTCTCAAGTTTTTAAGAGTTCGATTGATTACTTTCTTGAAATTCCTACGAGTTAGTTTACCATACTAATTTGTATATCTTATCACTTTTGTAATATTCCTATTTGATTCACTTCATGCGTTGGCTCTTTGGGATTGCTTAACATTGTTATCCTAATGTTGTTTATATCAGTTTTATATCTTTGATATCCTCGAAAGATTATATTGCAACATTTTGACTTGCTTCGATGATTTGACTATTGGTAATGATAATATTCCATTCTTTGTTGATAATTGATAGTCTGTATTCATGGATTATACCCTGTGTGAAGTAAGCTTCACCGGTGGGTGGTAATAGTAATGTGTCCCGGTGGGGACAATGCCCTGTGTGAGGACGCTCACCAGTGGGTGTATAAAGACATGCACGGTTTATTGATTATCCCATAAACTGGGAGTTTGGAATCCTGAATATTAGACCTTGATTACTCATCTTTACATGTTATTTCATTTCGGTCAATGATAGCGATATAAGAATGGCAACTTAATGTTGAGATCCTTTTGTTTAAGTTTGATATCTATGTCTATCATTTTCATTCGTTCCCTTGTGTTGTACCTGAGATTTTTATGGTTACCTATTGGGCCTTACGCTCACCCCTATTATTTCTGAATCTACTCGCAGGTCATACTACTGGCAAGGATAAGGGGATTACAGACCCTGAAGTTGAAGATTAGCTCCGGAGGAAACTCTTAGTAGGAGTTAATTTATATTCAATTTTGTTGTATTTTTGACTTATAAAACCTGTACTAATGTTGTAGCCACTACTATTATTGTAATATTTTGTAGTTCCCTTTAGTGTTATTCTATTTTCGTATTCTATAGACTCTGCTGTCAACCTTGTGATCCTGAGTATTGCATATACATCTCCACTGCCTTATTTTTCGCCCTTTAGTATATCTTTATTATGATGTGCATAAAGATTTAGCAGGTCAACCATTCATATTATAGATAGGTCATGACCAAATTTTTATGTACCTCCCTAAGGGGCGTTACAAGGGGTGCTCAAGCAGGCGTGATGGCAGCATTGGCGGTGACTGCTAAGATTTGGTGCAGGTGAAGGGGATTGGGTTTTGTGAAGCTAGGGTCGTGTAGACAGTGGAGTCACGAGCGAGCTGGGAGGAGCCGAGCACTAGAAGTTTGGATGGTGATTTGTTGCAGAAGCATTGTGAGGATCATAAAGAGAAACAATACGTGATGCTGGTCATGACTATCACAGAGGAGGAGGATCATCAAGATGAAATAGGTCCCTCTAGGATCAAGATGATGGCTCTGATGCCATGGTAAGCATATAGAATTTGAGAGAAAAGATTATCTTATTCATTACATTGAGCTCTTTATACACAATAGCAAGGGGAGAAGTTTTGATACCATAATAGACGTGAGACAAAAATAAATATTAGTAATAGTTGACCAAATCAACCAAAAATATGTGCACAAATTAAGGGAATAATGGCATTACGTGTGCTATTAATGAGATTTAATTTGGTGTGTTAAATGGTTTTTATTTTGTGATTAATGAAACTATTTAAATGCTGATTTGGAGTAAAAGTAATTAGGTGAAGAAAACCTCTATAAATTGAGGTGTTTCCTGAGAATAGAAAATATAGAAAAAAGAAAGTAGAATCCTTTCAACAGAGCCCTAGAAAGAAATATCAAAACTTTCCTTTCTAAAAAATCTTTACTAGTATCAGAGCCAACCCAAAGTCCTTTTTCTCGTCACTGCTCCCTACGCTTTTCAAATTGCTATCTAGTTGCCTAGTTTACCCACGTGACTCTACAGATAGAACCAGACAGAGATTTTTCCAACCCAAGAGCTATAACAAAAGCTCTTCTCCATCATTGCCTATTATTCCCCACAACCTACTTTGATTCAAGGCAAGAATTTGACAACCTCCTCTCTGTTCTAACACCGTTTCGATCCTACATCGGTACCACTCTCTTAACTAGTAGCACCTTTATCCAACTCAGATCCAATCACGATCTAATCGGTCTACTTCCCTAACCCCTCGTGTCCGATCATTGTTGCTCGCATTTGTTAGACCCTAGAGGAGGGGGGGGGTGATTAGGGTCTTATGCTAATCTAATCCGATTTAAATACCAATTAAAACTAATTAACAAGTATATTCTTGCAAGATGATATATAATTACTTATGAGCAAGAATATGCAATATACACAAAGTGATATATCCTAACAAATAGATATACAATATGATATATGCAAGGATATGTAAACACAAGGGGTAAACGATCTAAACAAGATAGTGAATGATATAGAGATGAGCAATGCACAATGGCGATATAAGATATGAACATAAAATATGAATGAACGCCAAAGCACACTCAAACACAATCAAATGATCACGGAGTTCGGACCTTCCGTCCTACGTCTCCGCTCCCCACTCCCGGGGAGAAATCCACTAACACAATCCGGTTTGGAAGCCGGAACTTCTTCTACACACTCGGTTTTCTAGCTAACCGAAAACTCTACAACTCACACTCTTGCAATCACACTCTACACCCACTAAGTGTTGGACCTAGCCGTATCTCCCTCAAGTGCTCGGTTACAACCTCTTCCTAGGCACGTCAACCGACGCCACTCCTCTTGGGACGATCCCCGACTCTCACCACACACTTCTCACTCGGTGTACAAGTGTATTACAAAGTGATCTCACAATTAAGCACAATATAACAAATGATTGTTCTCTCTAACAAGGTGAGAACTTAATTAAGCACAACTCAATGTTACAAACTCTCACCACCTAATTATACTATGTATGTAAATACTGAAAGCTCAATGTGGGTGTGTGTAACAATGAGTAAATAAAATCAAATCTAAACTCAATATAAAACTAGCTTTAATAGAAATGATAATTAACAAATAACAAATGAAAGCTAGAGTAGAGTTTAGAAAACTTCACAATGGAAGACAAGATGGAGAGATGGAGATTGGAGCCCAAACAAGAAGATGATCTCCTCCACTTGTGAAAACTTCTTCACAAACAAAACAAACCCTTAAACACACTTAAACCCTTGTTAAAACTTGTTTAAAAACTTCTTGATTAACCTGAAAAGACATCAGCAATGGGGTATATATACCCACTCAAAGCTCAGCCAAAACCCCTAAGCCAAATGACAAAACAGTCCCCAGAGAAATAGCTCAGAAATAGCCGTTAGTAGCCAACGGCTATATTGTCGGTCGACCGGAATTTTCGTCGGTCGACCGGCAGAGAGCAAAAACACGAAGAAGGGTTCTGGACCTACGTCGGTCGACCGCACCGGTCGACCGATGGAGCTTTCGGTCGACCAGACCGGTCGACCGACAGACTCTCTGTCGCCCAGTGAGAAATGAACATATGAGCGGTCGACCGGATCGGTCGACCGAAAGCTGATATGTAGAAAATCTGATTTGCTGATTTTAAAATGCTGTTTAAAAATATCAAATAAATTCCAAAAAATGTAAAACTTTGGGGAATGATTGTAGACATGATAATAAACATGCTACAGTGACTGGTTATCAGAAAGGACCTCCCAAATGAAAAATATCATCATTTTACAAAATAGTCCAAAACATGAAAATATGAGATACTTGAATTTTGATGTTTTGACATAAACCAACTTTTGAAACTTTGTGAAATGTTTTTATAGTCTTAGTAAAACATATATAAACTGATATTGAAGTCTATAAACTATGAATATAGTATTTTATCAAAATACACATATAATGCACTAAAACATGATTTCATTGAACTAAATAAAATTGATATTGATGAAATCATATATATGCATATAAGTATGAAACAAAAATATGTTTTCCAATTATATTAAATTGTTTCATATTAAAACTTGAAAACTATCAAACCAAAATATATATGTATATATATAACTATATATATACAAAACCAAAACGTGTATGTGTGTATATGATTGAGCTTAAAGTACTAACACACATAATATAAACTCCTAAACTAAATTACCCAAGCTTGATTGGTCTTCAATATGCTTGACTTGGTAATCTTACGGATGAAGCTTGAACTTGATCTTTAACTTGAATTGTATAGCTTCACCGACATTCCGCCAACCTCCTTATTGATGTGATCGTGTAGGCTCAATCCATCCAACCTCCAACAACGTTGTTTGTCTATAATAAATAAGAAAACATAAATACTAGACAAACAACATTAGTGATAAATTGTTTGTTAAACATCATCAAAACAAGAAGGCCAACAGCATTTGGGTTCAGGCTCTACTCGACCATGCCTAGATTCAAACGAATCCAACTCGAAACTTTGATTCATTCTACTCAACGTCGATTCCATGCTATCTAGCCCAGATGTGAATCATTGCAGTCTCCACCTACACTTAGATCATAATAAGACCCATTTGATTCAATTCACAGATTCACATTCTATAGAAGTCTCAGATTTATCTAATTCATTTTTTCTTTTTCTAAATTTCCTTTGCTAGTATTGTTAGATATATTATATCCTAATCCTTGTTTAAAATATTACAGTTTTAGTTTTAGTTATCTTCCAAATGGTGAGTAAACTAGTTCTAAGTGAATTGGTAATGATAAAAAAATTTAATGGTAGCAGTTATGACATATGGCATAGACAAATTAGATATGGTCTTATACATGACAATATAGATGATGTTATTAAAACTAGTGCTCCCACCTTAACTAATACCTCCACTAGTGAGGAAAAGAAAGGGTTTAAGTAGTGGAAGTCGAAAGACAAATAGGCAAAAAGCTTTATGCTAATGCTCATGAAAGATAATTTAATTAAAGTTTTTGAAACTTCTAAAACATTCATAAATATGTAGCATTTAATAAAAGATAAATGCAAAACTACCTTAGAAGTTAATATTCAACTCCTCTTGCATAAGTATAATTCTTCTCATATGTAAGAGGGGGACAATGTCATAGAACATCTAAACAAAATCATGGCTAAAGATTTATCTGTTGCTGGGACCAAAATGCCAAAAAGAATGCAAGTGACAATTATATTGAACAGTCTTTCACCATCTCTTACTGTAGGTGCCATTACATTAAGAATGAA
Organism: Asparagus kiusianus; assembly: GCA_022839385.1. Classification (NCBI taxonomy): domain Eukaryota; kingdom Viridiplantae; phylum Streptophyta; class Magnoliopsida; order Asparagales; family Asparagaceae; genus Asparagus; species Asparagus kiusianus. The sequence goes on from BQKN01061982.1 coordinate 16,206, forward strand.
TCCTGCCATTAAATCTATTATGAATTTGCCAATCCATTAAGTTATAGAACAAAATTTAACAGCTAACGGAAAGGAACTAGAACTAAACATGATGCAACAAGAAAGAACTATTTGTACCAGCAGCAACAAACTGGAAGAAGTAGAAACATGGGCCATAGTAAATCACAACTTAGAGGTCCAAAATCACAAGAATTTTAAGAAAATGTACCTTGCAGAGCCTGTTACACCTATGAAAGTTTGGCCATTTTAGATCCAACTAATCACAAGGAGAAAAGCAGGAGAATAATGGAGGCTACAAGTCAGGAAGTACCAACAAGAGATAATTCATCGGTGTGATAGAGTGCAATGATGTGATGACGGATATCAACAATTGGTGGATTTACTCCGATGTGATTAGACATATTACAGAGGACAATAATGGAGTTACAGAATTCACTGAGCTGAAGAAAGGAGAAGAGAGGATTATATAAGAAATAATACCTATCTAGATGTAGAAGCCATTGGTTCGTATAGATTGGATCTTAGGGATAGTGTTCTCATTTTTAAAGATGTGTTCTATGCACTAGGAATTCTTTATGCGCTAGGAATTCAGCACACTCTAATCTTTGTTTCCAACTTCATGAAGAAAGGACTAAAAATTAGGTTCTGCAATAACTGTGTTTCTATAGGAAAAACAATAAAGTGTATGCTATAGGAAAATATATATCCGAGAATGAATTGTGTATCGTTCTAGTAGTTTGTAATAATTCTAGTAATTGAAACTTTGATTTCAACTACTTATCTTGTTATATTTCTGAGTTTGAATTGTGGCATTTTAGACTAGAACATGCTAGTATTTCAAAAATGAATCAGATTACTAGAACAAACTTGTTGCCTAGATTACCTGATGTTCAATTGCCACCATGTAAATATTGTTTAACTGGTAAAATAACTAGGAAACCTTTTATTCACGGACAAAGAGCTAATAAATTTTTAGCGCTGATGCAAGATATTTTGCTCTCCTAAAATTTAGAAGTCATGGTAGTATAGAATATTTTATTACCTTCATAGATGAGTATTTTAAGTTTGCATATATCTATCTTATATTTAAAAAATTGAAAGCTTTTGAATGCTTTAAGAGATATAAGACAGAAGTTAAAAACCAACTTGGAAGGAATATCAAAATATTGAGAACTGATACAGTTGGGTAGTATAACTATACATAATTTAAGAGTTATTATATTCAGCATGAAATTAAAAGGCATACAACAATGCTGTATAAACTACAATAGCTAAAAGAAAAAAATAGGACTTTACTGAACGTAGCTAGATGCATATTATCTCATTCAAGTCTCTCCAAGAAATTTTGAGGAGAAGAATTGCAAACTACATTTTGAATAAATTTCCATAAAATTAGTTGCATCCACGCCTTATGAGTTATGGAATGGAAGGAAACCAAATCTGGGTCATCTCAGAAAATGGGGATGTATAGCTCATATTCTCATTCCAAGTCAACTTAAAGATAAGTTGGACTTTAGACCATTAAGTGTAGATTCATAGGTATTCAAAAAAACAAAAACAAAAAATAAATCAAAAGGTTATAGATTATGCAATTAATAAAAAGGGGTCATTGAAAGTAGAGATGCTATATTTCTAGAAAATCTAGAGGAAGAAGAGTAAGTTCAAGAGGAAATAAAACATCTAACTATAATAGATGATGATTAATACAATAAGTTCCCACTAAGGATCCTGATATTGTGAATTAATCCAACCTTGAAAATAATGAAATACTTATAAAAGGATGAACCTCAGAATATAGGTGTTGTAGTTAAAAGGCCTAAAACACAACTTATATGGATGAATGATTACTATTTATATTCATGTGAACCATCTTGTTTCTCGGTAGATGCAAATAGAGAAGAACAAGATCCCTTAAACTTCTCTGATGTGATGAAATCACATGAATTAAATTTATTGCTAGGCATGAGAGAAGAACTTGATTTTATAGAAAAGAAGAAGGTTTGGAAGCTAAGTGATCTACCAAAAAATAGAAAAGCCATAGGATGCAAATGGATGCTAAAAAAGAAATACCATTTTGATAGTTCGATTGATAAATTCAAAGCATGGTTAGTTGCCAAGTGTTATAACTAGAAGACAAGAATAAATTTTTAAGAAATGTATTCTCCTATAGCTAAATTTACATCTATTAGAATCATTTTGACTATTGCTACATATCTTGATTTGTTTAAATAATCCATTACAATCATATTCTAAATGGATGTTAAAACAGTGTTTCTCAATGGAAAGTTGAAGGAAGTGATATATATGCAACAACCTAAATGTTATTAGGCGAAAGGATATGACATAAAGTTTACAAGTCAATAAAATCTCTGGAAGGTTAAAATAATCTTTTAGACAATGATATCTCAAGTTTCATGATGCAATCACCAAACTTGAATTTGTTCAGAACAAATTAGATAATTGTGTATATGTCTTAAAATGTGGAAGCAAGTTTACTATATTGACTTTGTATTTGGATGATATATTGCTTGTCGAAAATAACATTGAAATGTTGAACAAACCAAGTTAGATCTAAATGAAAAGTTTGAGATGAAAAACATGGGTGATGCATCATATATTCTTAGAATTTAAATAAATTCAGATAAAAAGTATAGAATGTCAAGTTTACACCAAGAAAATATTTAAGATTAGCTCTTAAAATATTTAGAATGGAAAAATCTAATACCACACTAACTCCGTTGGTTATGGGAAATAGATTGCATAAAAAGCAAAGGCATAGAGAGAGGGCAGAAGCTATTAGATATTCCTTATGCTCAAGCGTTTGGAAGTTTGATGATGCAATATTGTGCATAGACCTGATTTAGCTTATGTTGTAAGTCTAGCTAGTTGATATCAAAGTAATCCAAGATCAACACATTAGGATGTTGTTAAAAGGATTATGAAGTATATCAGAGTCACGTTGACTCATAGATGGTCAAGAAAGTCCACTTGAAGTCATCGGTTATTTCGATACTGATTTTAGAGGTTATAAAGATGATGGAAAGTCCACTTTAGGATGTGTGCTCATCTTTAAAGGAAGAACGGTTTCTTAGAGTAGCAAGAAGCAAGTGTGTGTTGCTAGATACACAAAGGGAAGCTGGATATGTAGCTTGCACTAAGGCTACTACACATTCTGACTGGATAAGATAATTTTTGATTGATCTAGATCTTAATTTGTTAGAATGACCTGTTGATAAATATTGTGACAATTAGGCAGCGATTAGTCTGATTAATTGTAGAGCGAATAGTTTCAAAGAAAACATATTGAGATCTAGTATCACTATATTTGAGATATTGTAGGAAAGAGAGAAGTTAAAGTGACTTATATTCGTACAACATATATGATTGATTATCCTTTGACAAAGGGAATACCAGCGGAATCTTTCATCAAACATGTGAGTTTGATGGAACTTAGAAATAAATAAGTCATAAATTTCATGAATAATGAAATGAGAATTACTCTTCACGGATAGTAAGTTTGATGAGATTTAGAAATAAGTAAGTCGTAAATTTCATGAATGATGAAATGAGAATTACTCTTCATGAATAGTGGGAGTAATAGTAAGAAGAAAATATCTGATCTCCTAGATAGTGGTAGGCATATCATTTGGTTAATTTGGCCAAGTGGAAGATATTATTAATGATTGACCAAATTAACCAAAAACATATGCACAAATTAAGAGAATAATAACCATTAAGTAGGCTATTAATGAGATCTAATTTGGGTTGTTGACTAGAATGCTACAAGTGCACGTGGTGTACTTGATTTAAGAGAATAATGGCCATTCAGTGGACTACTATTGAGATTTAATTTGGGTTGCTGAATAGCTTTTATTTTAGTAGTATGCTACACGTGTATGTGGTGTACTTCATTTAAGAAGTTATTAGTAAATAATATATATATTCTACATTATTGATTCTTAAATATGTACTTATGATACAATATTTTCTTATGGTATATTGATTCTCAATATATCATGCATGAAAATTTAAAAGGCCACTAAATAAAAACTTCATATTAAATGTCTAGTTCATGTTGGAATAGCAAAAATTGTTATTAGATGCAAAATTACAAAAAGCTATAATAGCAAGATGGAATCACAACCGATATAAAGATAATTGTTTGAATAGCTCCGTTCTTAGGAATTGTATAAGTCATTTTTTTCAAATTGAAGAATCTCAATCAAGAGACAAATTAATTTGGATATTATATAAGAAATCAAAATTTTTATGCAATTCAATCAATTATATCATATATAGGCTTATGAATTCTCATTTACTCAATGAGTCGAAGATATATTGTGTGATGCCCCTGGTTTCACACATGGCTACAGTCCAAGGGGACCACAGAGATGTCAAACTTGTCAGGCACCCAACACCGTGCATAAACATGTTTCACTATCATCACTCTACCAGATGTCAAAAGCAAAGAAATGTAGGTACAAGCAGATATAAGAAAGATGAGATTACAAGGAACATAATGTAAATAAGAGATATCCAATAGTAACTATAATTATGTCCCAACAAAAGAAAAGAAATATATCTGATAAACTAAAATGAGAAACAATGAGTCTATAACACATAAGAGTCAACTAAATAGTACATAGTAAGACGCCCATGTTTTCACACATGACTGCAGTCCAAGGTAAAACCAGAGATGTCAAACCTGCCATGCACCCACACTGTGTAACAACACGTTTCACCATCACGGTAATATCTCTCTAGTAGAACCAATAACAAGTGTAGGTACAAAACATGCAAAAAAGGGAAATAAATGTATTAGACATGATGTAGAAAGAGATATCTAATAAATATAATCATGTCTCAACTGAATAAACTCAATACAACTGAAGTCTGAAATAAAAGTGAAGTATTTCAATATGAGTCAACTGAAAATAAACTAAGGCACACAGCCTTTACAAGATGAAATAAAAAACTATAAATGTCCGAAAGAAACTATCAACTATGGTGGAGTCTCATCTACTAAAAACATGTGACGACGACTATGTTGGAAGTCCGTCATCCTGCAGCTCTCCAGAACTCTAGCTGCTACCTAAAAAGAATTGGAAAATAAAAAGAGAAACAACAAGAGCGTTAGAGCGCTATAGCAAGATCATCTCCATCCGTCCCTAGGGGAAGCGATACTAAATACGATAGAGGCTCTATCTATTAAGCATAGTCTACCTAGATCATTTACCATGTATCTAAATAGAATTAATATTTAGAAACCTACAACACGAGACATAGTACATTGAGCAAAATAATCCAAACAAGGAAACCCTCATGTATATACCAATTGTCTCAAATCGTACATAACTAAATATCAATGCCGAACTAAGAATAAATAATCTAAATAGAATTAATAATTAGAAACTCACAACACGAAACTAGTACGTCGAGCGAAATAATCCAAACAAGGAAACCTCATGTATATACCATATGTCTCAAATTCTGAATCGCTAGTTATCAAAACTAGGAATAAAGGAAAACAATACAATAAAGTAAAGTCATCATAATATCGGACCAAAAATATCTTTCACTATCCTTTGGAAGATAATATAAACAACAATATATAATCCCGCGTACCCATAAGAGTAAAGTACCTTGGTCATATATAACTTAACGATGAGTCATGTTCATAATGACATCCACCAAGACTCAAGCTATTAGATAATTATCACAATGAAAATCCTTACAAAATTTATAATTCATCGCATTATCATGTTGGACAGACTACCAAATTAGCATCCTAAAAGTGTACAGGGCTCATTAGTCTCATTGCGTCAATGTGCGGGAAGAACTACCAAATCAGGCATCCTAGGTATATGGCTCACAAGCCTCATCGCATCTACGTGCGGGATGGACTACTAGATCAAGCATCCTAAAACCCGAATCTATGACCTGTACTAATGGTATATCGACGCACTATCCCAAGTAGTATTGAACGGTGCTCATCAACGATATCCATACATGTATATAATGTTTAAATAACTCATATCTCCCGTATAATCGAAATAATAACTGTATTAATCCTCTTTGGAATACCCATGTGTGTGCTACGATACTATACATGTATACTCATGATTGTACGTGTATCATCATGTGCCTCGAACCCCGTGTTTGAAAACAAAAGGTGTAAAAACAAAACTTCAAACAAAAGAGAACACAGGTCGGTCGACCGCCCTTAAGGCGTCGATCGACCAAAAGCAACCATGTACAAAATGTGCACGCTCAGGGCCTCACCGGTCGACCGGCTAGTCTTGGTCAGTCGACTAGCCAAAGATGAAAAACACAAGTTAAGGTTTCTGATATTTTGTATTTTGTAACTTTATTTAAAAACTTATTTTTATCAACATGAGGCATATAATAAGATTAAATCTTTCATAATTACTTAACATGAATTAACTCATCATGATATAAAACACTTGAATTAAACTAATTAGGGTTTAACATCCTAATTAATCAAAATTTCTCAAATAACCTAATTTATAAATATGGTTAAGTCAACATGATAAATTCTAAATATTGCACACAGATAAATTCGTTTAAACATGCTCACATCACTTAGGTATCATCAACCTAGGGTTTAGACCTCTTTAATTAGCAAGAAAACTAAAATAATTATTAAACTAGGGTTAAACATGATTAAAGAATGATTAACAAGTTAAAAATAAAATTAAATACAACCCTAATGATCATGATCATCAAACTAATATAAACAATAACTAAAACTATAGATTTTCACATTGGTCTAAAGATTAACATCATAAACTAAGATTTTAAAACATCGGGTTAAGCTTAAATATAAGATTCATCAATTAAACATATTAAATCTTGAATTAACTATAGGGAAATGTTTGGAGGAAGATGATATTGCCCCCAAACATCGTGTTGAACTCCTGAATACGTGTGTGCAAGATCCCTCTTCACTAAAGTCGTAAAATCCCGCTTTCCTCTCGACAAACGCCTCAAGAACTCTCCCAAATCTCACAAATTATGATTAGGGTTTGAGAGTGAGGAAGAGGGACTGTTAGGATTTTGAATACTAATGAAAATATGTGTTTTTCATGTGTAAATATGTATATATATAACTGCAAACCTGAATCAAAACAGCCCAAACTCGAAGCAAGAAACCTAGTCAGACTCGGAAAATAATCTTTGATATTTTGGCTGTAACTTTCACGTACGACCTCGGAATGAGGTGATTTAAGTTGAGTTGGAAAGCTATTAAAGATACCTACAACTTTTTTCTTTTTTGTTTTTCCATATTCGAATTGTATCGGTGTGTAATACAGATATATTCTTAACTGGTCATTTTTCCAGATTTCTTCTTTGTGCATGTTTAACCTTTGTATACTCTCATATATATTCTTAATTTATCTCAAATCAATTATTAGTATAATCATTCACTCATAAATGATATTCATCATAATAGAGCTCATTTATCAATATAATTCATACTATTTTATAAAATTCATGGGGTTTTACATTCACCCCCCCTTTAAAAGAATTTTGTCCTCGAAAATCCGCAATCATATCTTAGAGAATAATAATATGAGAAAAGCACGATGAGGGGATAATCTAGATAAGGAAACCCTTCCGTACACATCTTGTACCATTAATCCCCAAATATGAAACATACGCGATATTTACACTTAACAATCTAGAATGCAAATACTCCCACTTAACTCCTAACTAAACGGAACTAGTACGTCGGACGAAAAATCCAAATCGGGAATCCCCCATATATATACCATGTGATCTAAATGATTAGGAGCTAAGTGTTAATACCCTCATTACAACGTTAAATATAAATATGACTATGAAAAATAATCATAAATACAAGCAATTTATAACCAATCATTTTACCTCCTCAAACAGGTGTGGGTAGTCACGACGCATGTCCTCTTCGTGCTCCCAAGAAGCTTCCTCAGCTCCTTTCTGATTCCATTGAACTTTAACTAAAGGTATCACTTTGTTTCTAAGTTTTTTGTCCTCATTGGTAAGAATGCGAATTGAGATCTTAATGGTGGTCAAATCATCATGAAGCTCAATCTTGGTGCGTCCAATACTCGTTGCTGCTCCTCGTCGCGTAAATGCTTCTTGAGCATCGAAACATGAAAAATGCTGTGTATACTCGACATCAATGCTGGAAGATCTAGCTGATACAAAACGGCTCTAATGCACTTAACAATCCTGAACGAGCCAATATAACTCGGGGCAAGTTTTTCCGTCTTTTAAATCGCTAAACTCCATTTATTGCCAATACTTTTAATAAAACATAGTCCCCAATCTGGAACTCTAGCGGTCATCGCCTCTGATCTGCGTAGCTCTTCTGCCGACTCTGCACTATAAGAATACACTCCTAAATTAGTGCTACCTTCTCTGTAGTCTGTCTTACAAGCTCCGGTCCAAGTAACAAGTTATCCTCCAGTTCTGCCCAACAAACTAAGGATATATAAGGCCTCCCGTATAACGCTTCATACGGTGCCATACCTATAGTCACTTGATAACTGTTGTTATAAGTAAACTTAATCAAAGGGATGTGATCCTCCCAACTCCCTTGGAAATCAATGATACATGCCCGTAGCATGTCCTCCAACACTTTGTTGACTCTCTCTATTTGTCCATCTGTCTGCGGGTGGAAAACACTGTTGTATGATAGCTTGCTGCTAAAAGAATTCTAGAAGCTCCTCCAAAAATACGAAGTGAATACTGAGCCTCGATCCGATACAATTGTCTATAGAACTCCATGTAGTCTCACAATTTTTCAGATGATAATCCTCGCATAAGTCTCCGTCGTTTATGTCATCTTCACCGGTATAAAATGCACTGACTTCGTCAATCGGTCTACAATCACCCTAATTGAATCGTTCCCTTTATTAGATCTCGGTAAGCCTTCAATAAAATCCATGAAAATATTTTCCCACTTCCACTCGGGAATGGGTAAAGGCTGTAGGGTTCCCACGAGTCTCTGATGTTCTGCCTTCACTTGTTGATAGGTAAAGCACTTAGCTACATACTCTGCAATCTCCCTATGCATGCTGCTCCACCAAAAATATCTCTTCAGGTCCTTGTACATTTTGGTTATGCCTGGATGCACTATGTAACTGGTGCGATGCGTCTCGTTAAATAAGTCCTTCTTCAGCTATGGATTAATCGACATGACTAACCAACCCTTCATTCGAAGACCTCCATCTGCTCTAACGGTCCAAGCCTTGGGCTCTTTGGAAATCTCCTCCTTTTGGGTTTGAATCCAAGAGTCCTCATGCTGAGATCTGACCACTCTATCAGTCTAAGATGGTTGCATAGCTAAAGTTCACAAAAATACGCTGCTCCCGCCTATCTTTGGTATCAAATCAAATTGGCTAAGGGTGCAAAGATCTCGATATAATGAACATCTCAAAACTAAAATCTGATGGCGACGCTTTCTACTCAATGCGTTTGCTACAAAGTTCGCTTTCCTCGGATGATACTGAATCGCGAACTCGTAATCCTTAATGAACTCGACCTATCACCGCTACGTCTGGTTGAGTTCCTTCTTTAAGAAGAGATACTTCAGACTCTGGTGGTCCATGAATAGCTCAAACTATACTCTATAGAGGTAATGCCTCTACGTCTTCAGTGCAAAGACCACTGCTGCTAACTCTAAGTTATGTGTGGGATAGTTCTGCTCATGAGTCCTTAATTATCTCAAAATGTAAGCTACTACTCTCTGGGTCTGTATCAAAACAATTCCTAGATTCGATAATGATGCATCAGTGTAGACGATAAAGGTCTTATCACTGCTCGGGTTAATCAACACCGACATTGTAGTCAACTTAGTCTTCAAAGTCTCAAATGCCTTCTGGCGCTGTGGTCCCTAAACAAACTGTACACCCTTCTTTGTAAGGCGTGTCAGTGGCGTGGTAATCTTCAAGAAGTCCTAGATGAACTTCCTGTAATAGCCGGCCAAACCCAATAAGCTACGAATCTCTGTAATGGTTTTCGACGGCTCCCAATCAAGTAATGCCTCTACCTTAGCTAGATCTACAACTATGCCCTCCTTGCTGATAACATGACCTAAAAATCTAACCTTGGATAGCCAAACTCACACTTGCTAAACTTAGCGTACAACTGGTCCTCCCATAATGTTCGCAATGCCAATCGAAGATGCTGCTCATACTCTACCTCCGATCTCGAATAGATAAGGATGTAGTCAATGAATATGATCACGAACTGGTCCAAATATGGATGAAAAACCTGTTAGACCCTAGAGGGGGGGGGGGGTGATTAGGGTCTTATGCTAATCTAATCTGATTTTATGCTAATTAAAACTAATTAACAAGTTATCCTAGCAAGTATGAAATACAACATGATATGTGAGCTAGGATAAGCAATATGAACAAAGAGATATATCCTAGCATTGAGATATACTATGAGATATATACAAGGATATAGAATTAACACAAGGGTAAACAATATAAAACTAGATAGTGGGCAAACCAAATAATGAGACAATGCCGATATGAGCAATGAGCACAAATAAGAATAAACGCCAAAGCACACTCAAACACAATTACGTGATCACGGAGTTCGGACCTTCCGTCCTACGTCTCCGCTCCCCACTCCCGGGGAGAAATCCATTATCACCACCGGGTTTTCTACGCTCACCCAAATAACGTTTACAACCACACTATGTCGGTTTTAATGCTCACCGATCAACGTATACACTCACTCACAATGTCGGGTTTCAACGTTCACCGATCAACGTCCACTCCTCACACTCGGTTTTCTAGCTAACTGAAAACTTTACAATCTCACAATTATAACAAATAATAAATTTGTTCTCTACAATAGATGAGAACTCAATATAGCTCACTCTTAATTGTTACAACTCCCCACAACCCAAATTATGCTATGAATGTAAATACAATAAGCTCAATGGTTGTGTGTGTAAGCAATGAGAAAACAAAATCAAATCTAAACTCAATACAAAAACTAGCTTTAAAGAACGATAATCAAATAACTAAGCAAATGTAAAGCTAGATAAGAGTTTAGAAAACTTCTCAATAGATCAAGAGAATGAGGTAGGATGGTTGGATGCTCAAGCACCAATAGGATCTCCTCAAGCTCTTGTGAAATTGATTTCACAAACCCAAAACTCTCAATTGCTTAAAAGCTTCTTAAACACTCTTTTAAACAAACACTAAACAAGTTTAAATCCTTGTTAAACTCTTTTAAAACATTCTCTTGGTTAGTGGAAGAGGTAAATGCAATGGAGTATTTATAACAACCCAAGACATCAGCCAAAACCCCAAGGAAATGACCAAAAACCCAAACAAAAACAGAATCTGTAAATAGCCGTTACTGTTCAACGGTAGGGTTTATAAGTTGCCTTGCATTCGACTTAGTACAAGTCGACTTGCATTCGACTTACATAAGTCGACTTGAAAGTTCACATAAGTCGACTTGAAGATGAAAAAAAACACACATAAAAAACAGCACATAAGTCGACTTGAAAAATGGCATAAGTCAACTTAGTCCAAGTCGACTTAACAGTTCATATAAATCAACTTGACAGAGAGTTTTTGCACATTCCAGAGCATTTCATAAGTCGACTTATAAACTTTGATAAGTCGACTTATGAACATGCACAGACACTGTGCATGTCCAAAACCTGATTTTAAACTGCCTTTAAAAATATCAAATAAAATCCAAAAATTATGAAACTTTGGGAAACAATTGTAAACATATTAATGAACATGTTACAAAAAGAATTTTTGGAATTTCACTTTAAATTTGTGAAAACTCATCATTTTTTCAAATATGTTCAAAAACATGAAAACTAACCATACATGTTTTTGACATTTGACATAAACACAATATTAAAACTTTTGTAAAATGATTTTATAGACTTAATAAATTGATAAAAATATTGTTATGAAGTCCATAAATAAATAATTCAATATTTTCACAAATTCATTTTTGTATAAACTTGAAAATATAAAACCAAAACATGTATATATATATAACTATATATATACAAAACCAAAGCGTGTATGTGTGTATATGATTGAGCTTAAAGTACCTAACACACATAATATAAAACCTAAACAAAATTACCCAAGCTATGAGATCTTCAACGAAGCTCTATCTTGGTACACTTGCGGATGAAGCTTGAACTTGGATCTTTAACTAGAATTACATTGCTTCACTCCACTATTCCGCCAACATCTATTAGATAATGTAGGCGTATGAAATTGCCTATAGGTCCCTTAGCACAGCTCGACACGGTGATTCGACAAACCAACGAACCATCGAGTGACGAGGCGATGTGGTCAACGAATCGCACGCGAGCAACGGAATGCATTCGCGTGCGGAATCAATCCAACGGTTCGGGGAGTCAATGAGTCGTCCAACCATAAAACGGATTCGAACTCAAACACCAAGGTGGATTTACTGCCAAATCAAGATCCAGACTGTCAAATCAAGGTCCGGATAAATCAAATACAGAACCGAAAAACAGAAAACGATGGAAAACAACACCCCGAGGGGCTCGACAAAAACCGAGCCACCTCAAGGTGGCTCGGCCAAAGTCGAGCCACCCTAAGGTGGCTCGGTAGCCGAGCCACCCTGAGGTGGCCGACCCAGATCTGTGCCAAAGGCACAGATCTGGTTGCCTATAAATAGGGGGCTTGAGTTTAACTTTTGGAGGACTTTGGGAGAGCCGAAACTCTGCCGGATTGAGACCTTGGTTCTTGAGTTTTGAAGGCTTGAAGACTTGGACGTTCAGATCTGTTTCTTGGCGAGCATCCGCATCACAAAAGGCAGGAGTTTGAGAGGATCGGATCTTAGATCTACATTGCTATACTCCGGATCAAAGCTTGGTCTTTGATCCCGAGATTCGAGCGATTGTTTCCTTGGTGAAATAATTCCTCCGGCTATTATTTCCTTGGTAAAATAATACCCGTCATAATGCGTAGATATGTCTGGATCTAGATCGTGCGGTGGTCAACAGATCAACCATCGGCGCAGGCAAACAACCCACGCAAGCGAGTGACCGGATAACAAGAGCTCGTGATTTGTTCGATAAAAGAGAAAAGTTGTAATTTTCATTTCTTTGTTTTGATTTTCATTGTAACCGGATCTTATAAAAAGATCGGATCTTTGTAATTGATAAATAATTACTAAGTGTGCAATGGAATCAGTAATGAAGAAAGCAATGATTTTTCCTGCGAACAATCTGGCAACCACAGTGGGAGCCACCGATCTCGCTGCCGAGATCGGAGCGTCGCAGCCGCGGATCTCGATCCCGGTCGTGGAGGAGGTCGAGTATGAGTTCGACCAGCAGAAGTACGAGGAGTACGTGTCCTCGTCTGGATCAACCTCCCCCCGCAAGTCCAAGAAATCCCAGAAGTTCTCCATGAGAAAAGTTCGTTGGTGCGAAGAAGTTGAAGCCACCAACGACAACCTCACCCCGATCGACGCCGAAGTTGCATCGGGTGAAGTCCCACCGGCCTCTAAGCAGGTCAAATCCGCCATTGAAGGCATGGTGACTCTCTCTAAGAGAGCTCGCCAGAGGCAGCGTCAACGCCTTGCGAAGCAATTCGCAAAGGCCATGGAATCTGTTGACGGAGTCCGCTACAATGCGGATCTGAAGAGCAAATGAGGCAAACAGCCTCAACAACAAATGAATGGTGGTTCCTCCAAGCCATCAACGATGGAGTGGATCCGTGTCAAACGGAACCGTTCGACGCTGGAGGAGCGTATCCGCAAACACCGCGCATTATCAGCGCAAGCACGGGCTAAAGCTGAAGAAGCCCATCGGAAGCTACAGAAAGAGGTGGTCAAGAAGCCGCCATCAACTCGTAGATTTTGGAGGCCGAAGTCTGAAGCGGCGGTTCAGACCAAGGAGCAACAACTGCAGCCTCCGAAAGTTCAACCTCCGGTGAGTCAACCCAAATCGTCGGTAATTTCCACAACTGTTCCGGGAGATCCCACAGGACCGTCCCAGAAAGAAAGTCGGTTTTGGAGCGCCTCGGTCCACTTTCCAAGGAACTGTTCGTAGGAAAAATCAAACTTTTCTTCATTGTCGATGTCATTGCACTCAATTAACAGCTTTTTGCGTTACAAAGAGATCCGGTCTTTTTATAAGATCCGGTTTACAATGAAAATCAAAGAAAATAAAGAAAAATTACAACTTTCCTTATTTGTCGAACAGATCGCGAGCTCCTGTTATCCGGTCACTCGCTTTGTGGGTTGTTTGCCTGCGCCGGGGTTGTTTACCGTGGACCACCGTGAGATCTGGATCCAAGCAGATCTACGACGTATTACGGGTACTATCCCACCAAGGAGATAATAGCCGGGAGGGATCGTTTCACCAAGGAAACGACCGCTCGAATCTCGGGATCTAAGAACCAAGCTTAGATCCGGAGTATAACGACGTAGATCTGAGGATTAGATTCCTTCGAACTCCTGCCTTGTTTGGTGCGGGTGCTCACCAAGAATCGAATCCACGTGTCCAAGCTTCAAGCCTTCAAAACTCCGAGGTGAGATCATAATCCGGCAGAGTTTCGGCTCTTCAGAAGTTCAACCAAAAGTCCTTTCAAATGAACAAACACCCCCTCTATTTATAGGGCACCAGAACTGTGCCCGCGTGCACAAGAGAGAGGGGGGGAGACCGGCCACCTTGGGGTGGCTCGGCTCATGCCGAGCCACCTCAGGGTGGCTCGGCTGCCGAGCTACCTCAGGGTGGCTCGGCTTGGGCCGAGCCACCTCGGGTTGGCTCGGTTTCGACCGAGTCCGCCGGGTGTGTTCCGTCGTTTTCCCGTCTTTCGGTTCTTCGTTTGATTGTTATCGGACCTTGATTTGATAGCCCGGGTCTTTATTTGGCAGTAAATCTGCCTCGGTGTTTGAGTTCAAGTCCGTTTTGTTGTTGGACGACTCGTTAACTTTCCGAATCGTTGGATTGGTTCCTTGTGCGAACGTATTCCGTTGCTTGCGTGCCTCGTCGCCTCGTCGCTCGAACGTCCGTTGATTTGTCGAATCGTCGTGTCGAGCTATGCTAAGGGACCTATAGGAAATTTTATACGCCTACAGATACCCCCTCCAAAGCGTTTCAGCCTCATTCTTTTATAGAAGAGTCTGGAATGCTTTGGATATGATTGCCCCTACCCTTCATCGGTGTAACGGGACCTGGAATGACTTTCGTTCTGTATTCCTTCATTCCTTCAGGCTATTCGGTGCTTTGTCGAATGTCTGTAAGGATTCCGGTGCTGCATTTATTGTCTGACCGTTGTCGGAATTTGAACTTGAAGTCGATTCCTGATTTTCCAATCTTTTAGCTCGTGCTCATTGGTTCGACGTACAACTAACCCTCGGTTGTTGGCGTTGAGTCTTTATTTGCGACGCGTTGTCCGGCGTCGTGTTATTGAGTTATCCTTAAGTATATTTTTAGAAAAATATTCTCCAGGAACTTCTCAATAAAAATAGGGAATAGTTTATACTCGTATACCTTATTGGAGTATTTCCGTGCCCAAAATGAGCTGAACCGGCTTGAAAATGAGCCAAAAAAGGCAGTAATTCGGCTCAAAAATTCTTCCACTCCTTCCGAATGTGTGGGAGAGACAGGAATAAACCAAGGATGAGACCCTCAGTTGATTTGAAGTCGTTTCGACGCTTAATTCAGTCCCTTTTGAACTGATTTGGACTGGTCCGGTTCGGTTCAACTTGGTCCGGTCCGGTTCAACTTGGTCCACTATAAAAAGAGGGGTCTTTTTCTTTTCTCTTTCTTTTCTTTTCTTCCCCTAGGGCCGGCCGAACCCGCTCTCTCCCCTTTTTTGAATTTCTTTTCCCTCGAGCGTCTTTTCTCCTCCAAACCTTGATAGTTGCCATAGATCTAGGGTTCCTTTGGATCTTGGACTGAAAAATCCCTCAAAAAAACCATTTTTTAAAATCCTCTCAGGCCCCTCGAGCGCGTGGTTCAAGTTTCCTTAAAGATCTCATCTTTATTGGATCTCGAGCCTTTCTTCAGGTAAATCCTCCATAATTTTGATCTTTTTTCATGTTTGATCCAATGTATAGAGTCGTGGAGTTGTATGTAAGGGTTGAGGGTGTGATTTGACGCCTCGAGCTAATCTTTCAGGGGGTAAAAATTATAATTTTGAGGGGTTTTTATGCAAAATTTAGGGCTGAAATTATTTTTTGAATCTAACCCCTTGAGTTATTTTGCAGGCCATCATGTCTCGTGCCCCGAGAGGTCGTTCCCCTGCTGTGTCGGTTGATGGCGCGCCTCCCTCTTATGCTGGTGAGCTACTTTTTTGCACATAAGCCCTTTTTTCTTAAAATTTGTAAATTGATCCTTTTTACCCCACGTTGTTCTCCTTGGTGAGGCAATCGGGAAGAGCCTTGATTCTCCTTAGTGAGGATCGACACTTTCTGGCATATTTGGGAATTTTGCAAATTAACCCCTTTTTTCTTAAAAATTTGCAAATTGGTCCTTTTTACCCCACGTTGTTCTCCTTAGTGAGGCAATCGGGAAGAGCCTCGATTCTCCTTGGTGAGGGTTGACGCTTTAAAGATATGTTTTGCTTGGTCAAAACCATATCTCAAAAATAAAGGGGGCGATTTGACGCTACATTGCGCTTTATAAGGCAGTGATATGTTGTCGACATGCCCTGTTTTGTGATTGCACAATGTGGCCAAATCGTCTCACCCTTTATAAGGCAATGACTCTATCTTAGCTATTTGTAAGATGAGTTTAATTTCCTTTTATAACTGAGACTAACTAGTGTTTAACTGTTTATTTTGCAGTGGGATACCCTTCTGGATCATTCTCATCCCACGTAGTATATGGGCGTCATGGCGAGTATTATTCGACCTCCGACGATCCTTCCCCTATTCCAGTTACCCCTCAGTTTGCTTCGAGTACATCGACTGAGGTTGCCCAAGTGGTGAGGGAAGGTGGGTATCGAGCTATTCGCCAGCTGATTACACATGCGCCTTTTGTGAAGGACGCCAGCTCTACTCAGTCTCTTCGAAAGAGCGATTTCTTATTTGGCGATTCTGTCGACGACCCAGAAGCCGTATTTATTGATGCTGAGCAGTGGCTTCACAAGACCGGTAGTGGCTTCATATACTTGCCGGAGATTCCTCGGCATCGCTCATTGACTGAGCTCAGGCGTCAGGCTGTGACACGGGAGATGTCGTGGCGTTTGACGGAGGATCATGAGAGCGTCCATTGTGGCTACGTCACTCATCAGGTAGTTCCTGGCTCGAGCAGGAGTCATATCACCGGATTGCATCCCGGAGTAGTGGGACTAGATGCGCCACCACGTAACGAGCTCCTCGCCACCGCTTCTACCTTGAGGAACCGTCTTGCTGCTCTAGGACGTGAGATGCCCGCGACGCGTCACAGGTTTTATGGTTGGGTCCATTCTTTGGACAAGTTTTGGTGGACCCGTATGACGACATATGTCTTGAGCCGATGGGGCGAAGAGATGCATGCTTGTGGCTTATATGCAGCTATCCGTGCCACCATGTATGGCTTGCCGGTCAGCGCAAGGCACTTCTGTGCTTTGTTCGAGCTTTATAATCCAGACTCGAATACTTTTCTGACCCGGCAGGGGGAGTTGGGCTTGGCTCTTCATGAGATGCACAGGATTTCTAGCTTGCCCATGGAACAGATGCTATACCAGGAGTACTTTTCCTCTAATCATGAGTTGAGCCAATTGAAGGATCGCATGCCCGACCGCTATAAGACTCTATGGGACCTCACTTGTCACTACCATATTGCTTTGGCGCAGTCCGAGCCTTTAGCAAAGAGGACCAAGGTATGTGTG
This sequence comes from Asparagus kiusianus, assembly GCA_022839385.1. Classification (NCBI taxonomy): domain Eukaryota; kingdom Viridiplantae; phylum Streptophyta; class Magnoliopsida; order Asparagales; family Asparagaceae; genus Asparagus; species Asparagus kiusianus. The sequence goes on from BQKN01061982.1 coordinate 34,067, forward strand.
AGTCTGAAGCAATTTGCGAATTACTTGTTCAAGAATCTGGAGAGCAGTTCTGGCGAGGATATTTGTGAGCTGGCCCCACTTACTCCCTCAGAGGTGAACAGTTTGTTGAAGAAGATTGACGCTCGTTCTTATACCACTAGCAGCCTTGAGGGTGGTTTTCCCGCAGGTACCAGGTTCAGATCCTTCTTATGGCATGCGACCGCACCGATTCGACCGATGACTCTTCTTGCTAGCTTTCTTGCTATCTGGTTGAAAAAGTGCGTGGTTCCATATCAGTCTGGCGACGCCTTGCCCTTGGAGGTACTTTACCCAGCAGTTCAGCTCGCTTATAAGAAAGAACTCTCACTTCTTCTGGTGATGGTGGCTAACATTCATCGAGGACTTCGACAGCTTTCCAGTGCCTTCACACGGAAGGAGACTGATTTGCCAAGTCAGATTCCCACTCTTAAGGTGGAGCTTCCGTACGCTTATCTGATGGCTTGGTTCGTCCTTCACCGCTCGGATATGATGTCGGTACCGAACGCCACAGACCACTTTGTTCCCCTGTTACAGTTGCTTGAGAATGGCAGGTGGGAGGGACGCGGATTTTCTGATGTCAGACAGCAGCTGCAGGTCCACAAGTGTTGGGCATTTTCCACTTGTTTTCCGCAGTTCTCCGGCCGATACGGCGAGTGTTTGATCGACGAGGAGAGGCCGAAAGAGTATCGGACTCACTTAGACATCGGCTGCTTCAACTGGTTGGTGAACATTAGGCCCGGCTATCTAACTTTCCGGGTGAGGGACCAGTGCTTCATAGAGCCATATCTACCCTGCCGATTCGCTCGCCAGTTTGGCTATGATCAGCTTTACATCGGGAATCCTCGTCAGCAGCTTCGGACCCATAGTGGTTTGGTAGACGGTCTCCGTGCATGGTTGTGGACCGTGACTGGCTGCACTGGTGCTAAGTTCAGTCTCCCGAGTATTGATCGGCAGTTGAACCTCACTTTCTTAGGCTGCAAATGGTTGTTAGCAGCCAACAAGACTATCCCTGTGAAGCCGATTGCGGAGCTAGAGGCTGAGGAAGCTTCTCAGGTTGATTCCCGTAGGATTCGGGAGAACGCTCGGTCACAGAGGACGCGGAACAAGACTCGCCGGATTGATGAAGAGGGCCAGAGGACATTCCATTCCACAGACGAGGCTTCAGGTGGGGATCCTGAAGATTACGATGACTTTTCCGAGCGAGGTTAATCATTCATCTTTTTCTTTTGCTTTTCAGAGTTGTTAAAGCTGACAATGGTTTGATGTTTCAGGGACCACAGTTGATCAGGATGAAGAGTTCTGTCCTCCTCCCCAGGCGAGACCTTCGATCCCCACTGCTAGGCGGAAGAGATTAGCCCGTAAGCCGTGTGCAGCTTCTCGAGCTCCTGATATGGACCTGGCTGGCGACGATCCTGTTAGTGACGGAGGTAACGTCCACCCTGTGAACCATTCTCTTGATTATTCAGAACATTGACTCATGCTTTTCCATCTCTATATAGGAGTGCGTGGAGAGAGTGAGATGAGTCCCGATCCCTTTCCCGTATCTCCCGATGAGTCCGACCCACTACTCCATGTTGAGAGGCCTACAGGAGTTACTGACATTAGAGAGGAGATCAATGTAGGACCCGATTCCGTGAATCAAGGTACATCTAACACTGATAGTGTATTTCTTTAGATAACACACAAAGGAATTTGTGTATCCTCTAACTGTTCGCTACTTCTTGCTCCTTCAGATAACTTGTAGGAGGCGAACCCTGGAAATAAAGAGGCTAATGCACCTGTGAAAGGTAACTCATCTCCATTGGTTGTAGTCCCTTCATTCTTCTTTGGCACTTATGTTCTTTTATGTCAGATTTCTCCATCGATGATTTTGACGAGGGAAGCCTATTTGCGGACACTCCTATGATGCATGTTCGCGGGAAAAATCGTGTCTTTCTTCATTGTTATCATTGCTATCTTAGTTAACAACTTTATGCGTTACAAAGATCCGGTCTTTTTATAAGATCCGGTTACAACGAAAATCAAAGAAAATAAAAGAAAGATTACAACTTTGTTTCCTTTTATGTCGAACGAATCGCGAGCTCCTGTTTTGCGGTCACTCGCTTTTGTGGGTTCTTTGCCTGCGCCGGGGTTGTTTGCCGTGGACCACCGCTAGATCCAGATCCGGGCAGATCTATGCAGTATAACGGGTATTATTCCACCAAGGAAGATAATAGCCGGAGGGATTGTTTCACCAAGGAAAAAACCGCTCAATCTCGGGATCTAAGAACCAAGCTTAGATCCGGAGTAT